>CAJNIZ010047263.1:0-36859 GCA_905231905.1 Symbiodinium pilosum | reverse complement strand
AATGGAAACTACCACATTATAGTAGGGTATATACATACATATATATATGGAGACTCCAAAATAAAAATAGAAAAAGGGTACTACTGGGTACCTAGACCCTAAACTGCGTTGCTGCTAAGGAGCTCAAATTAAGTTACCATAATGGGTATCTATAGTACTTACTCGGGTTCCCCAATATAGCAACTTAAAATAAATTCCTTGACAGCAACCCTGTTATAGTAGGGTACATGTATACATGTACGTGGGTTAGAAGGGAATATGGGAACATAGGGGTAGAATTTCGGGCTATAAAAGGAGAAAGGGAAAGCAAATGTGAAGGGCTAGGGTACGGTGTCGAATCGTTTATGACCCAAAGAACTACTGTAGGACACTGTAGGAGATAAAAGAGCAACTACAGTACCACAGCACATGGTTCTCAGCATATCTTAAAGGCTCAACAGCCAAGGATGAATAAAAGGCCTCTCTTGGAGCTATATTGGGGAAAACCGTTTAGGGGACAACATAGGGGTACAACCCTGGAACCTTTGAATCAGGCCTCATCCCCTTCAATGCACAGGTCTGGTTCGCTTCCCGGTACGCCACTGGAGGAAGGCCTCGGACGTGGCTAAAATTCAAGACAGAGGTCTCTCAAAATGGTGGGCAACGACCCTCAAGATATGTGGGATTATCAAGAGTTTATGGGCACCCTACTAAGGGTTCTAGATGTTTGATTTAGAGAAACTCCCAGATGAGGTCCCACGCGTATTGAAAGTGGAGATTGGACATGAGCACTTTTGACGCCAGAAGGAGCGGCACCCTGAGGTTTGGCTTATGACTTACGCGAGGATCGAATTCAGAACTCGGGCTTGCAAGGACTTGGGGAGGGTTCAACAAGTTCAAGCAAGTGACTATGTCATTTTTATCCTGGCCTGCTGACGGTCGTTATAATGCTTCGGGAGACTGGTGACTCAGCTTCTGACGTTTTCTCATTCATGACAGCAGCGAGCATCCGATCGCCCCAGACGGTTGACCCATGAAATAGGATTAGCCGGGTGGCATGACCCAAACAAGGGGTCTGGAGTCGTCGTCTCCATCTGAACCTAAGATGGAGGGCAGGTTTTGGGCCAACCAAGCACAGGTGAACCACCAGAGCTCCATCCAAGCAGACTGAACACATGAAGTGACCGAAAATGGCATAGACCAACCAAAGGGCCCAAGATCCCCATCCTTCCCAGTAAGTTGGCAAAGTCGTGGTCACCTGCAGGACTTTGTGTAACCAACAAGGCCAGAACAATATGTTGGTCACAAGATCTCTAACAGTTTTTACTGAGTGTACTGAAATCAGCCGAAGGATAAGAATGGCACTTTAGGGTTTAGGGTCTTGATTTCAATCCAACACTTCTGCCGCAACATGACTTGAACTTGATCTAAAAGCCTTCATGGCTGATAGCAAGCCAGGGGTCTGATATAGTAGTTTCCATTTTGTTTTCCATCATCCCAATATAACCCAACATAAACCCATATAACCCCTATATAACCCCTATATCACCTCTATAGAACAGATTCTGGAGAACTTCACAGGGCCTTTGGCATGCACCAAGCGATGGCCCTTCCTCAACACAAGGTCCCCCTTTCAAGTCCTTGACAAGCAAGTATCAATGCAGGCCACTAAGAATATGTGGGCTTCTCAAATTAGGGGCACCTTTTTGGGGCTCCCTATAATCCTATAATAAGGGTTATAGCCATTGGGGTCTATATTGGGGCCCCCTGATATGGGAAACTACCATATACCCTCCAAACCCTTGCATAAACCCAGTTTCCATTTTGTTTTGCATGTTCTTTTCCATTTGATTCTCCATTATAAGGGGATAATATCCCTAAACCCTAAACCCCATTTTCGTACCCTAAACCCCAAACCCTAAACCTTAAACCCTAAATCTTAAACCCTATTCCATTTTTCCATTACCCCAATATTACCCCGTGTTTTTATACTAACTCCCAAGGTGCCTGGCCAAACCGAGGGCCTTCGCACATGCTGCCATCCATCGCACAACAGAATGTCATCCTTTCCTCGCCTCAGACAGAAAGGAACAGGGAACGGAAATTTTCCTACATCATATTAGAATTTTTTGCAATATACTATAGAAATTCAAAGTATATTGTAGTATAATGTAGGTTTAGGGTTCACGAGCCCACGAAATCTCTGAGCGGACAAAGGCGTCACCTCATGATTTCAGACAACTGCAAAAGGTATTCGTTGCAACTACTCTTCTAGGGAGCCCGCATCTAGATGCTCCCGCTGCAGATTTGGGGCTACAACAATAACCTCGTGAGTCGTCAAATCACTCTTGCCAGGATAGGAGCGTCTGACGATCAAGATCCCAACAGGGTCGCAGGTTGGGCTGTGGGGTTGGATAATCAACCCCTATAATATAGTAGTTTCCATTTTCTTTTCCATAATCCCTATATAACCCCCAATATAACCCTAATATAACCCTGTATCCCTACAGTTTCCATTTCTTTTTCGATTATCCCTATAAAGCCCCCAATATAACCCTACTATAACCCCTATATCCCTATCGTTTCCATGTTCTTTTCCATTATCCCTACTTAACCCCAATATACTCCTCTATGACCCGAGAGAACATTGTAGCTTCCATTATCCCTATAGGAACGGGCTATAGGGTGACATATACGATTTAAGGCTTAGCGGTTTCCCAAAATGTGGGGTACCTTTTACCCCTATAATGGAGAATGAAATGGACAAGAAATTGGAAAATGAAATGGAAACCGGAACTATGTAGGGGTTTATCGGGGTTAGGGACTCCTAAAGTTGGGGGTACCTTTTGGTGTCCCGATGCTAGGGAATATAATGCATTGGGGTCTATATTGGTGTTCCCATGTTTTGGGAAACTGCCATAAAATCCCTATATAACCCTATACATAGTAGCTTCCATTTCGTTTTCCATGATCTTTTCCATTTGATTCTCCACGATTGGGGTAGTCTCCCTGAACCCTAAAGCCTCAATAGTAGCTTCCATTTCATTATCCATTTGAGTCTCCATTCTTGGCGTTCCCTCATTTTGAAAAGTTAGATACCACTTCCTGTTTCCTTTCAAAGCTGCTCTGCTCGACCATCTCGCCTCTGATCTGATTTCCATCCTTGGGCAGTACACGAAGGGATAAGGTTGATACCAGAAATCCTGCATGACCATAGTATACCATAATCCCATAATTCCCAGGGTACAAGGTGCCCAGGCCCGGGTAGAATTTTGAGTATGCACCGTAGTACACTGTAGCTTAGTTATGATGGTTTGCGCTATCACGAAATAAAGGATGCGTTCAGCAACCTGGGCCAGTGAAGCTTCATTCCTTTGCCACTTGTTTCGCACTTCATCCCCTCCCCCTGCTCTGAAACCCCCCACCCCCCTAGTATGAAATGCTCACAATGCTTTATATAGTTTGCCACATAGCTGGAGTATTTAATATTAGGGCGGTGGCGGGTTTCATAGTAGAGGGAGGCGATTCGTGGGTGATGGCTCATTTCAGTGGAATGGAAATTCTCAGATTCGGATGTGCCTGTGAGGCCTGAAACCAGCCAGAGCACACCCTGGCAGGAGTCCTCGGTCCAGTAGTATCCGCTTTGGGCGGTGACATTCATCGTGACCTGGGCCACAACGCCACTTCCGGTCCCCTTGACTTTTCTTCCTGCGACGCACTCTCCACTAGATCTCGGTGAGGCTTGTACCTTGTAGGTTTAAGGAGCGCCTAGGGTTAGAGTCACCCTCAAGCAGATAGAATATGGGGTTATATTGGGATAATGGAAAAGAAAATGGAAACTACTATTTAGGGCTTAGAGTCTCTGCTTTGATTGAACTTGCGCATCTGCTTGCAGCTCAGACGCAGTAAACTGTCGTCCAGACTCAAGCCCATGACCCTGAGCTTGTGGACATGAGGAAATTTCCATAGCATCGGCGTTGTACTGAATCGTTTTCGTACCTAGCAGGAGCACAATGACAATGACCTCAAACAGGCTTTGCTTCGTCAGCGATGCAGAGAGCTTCATGATTCCTGGACATTTCGCACACAGGAGCCCCCTTTTATGGATGCCTCCATGCACCCCCCGCAGGAACGGAAAAGCCGGTGATGTAATGTACACCATATGTAGACTATACTAACATTCGCGCATTGGTATGTCCTCTTCCATAGTTCCATATCGCCGGCAGGTAGGCACGAAGCAGTAGGACCCGTGCATGCTAAAAGCCACGAAAGTCAGACTTTTGGCAAACCACCCTGAAAATTACGCCTCGAGCCCTTGGCAATTGTGTCCAGACAGCGGCAAACCAAGATATTGAGAGATTGGCCATTGTCACTTTATAACCCCTCTACAACCCCAGATTCCATTGAGTTTCCCATTTTCCATTTGATTCTTCACTGTTTTTGTTCAGACCCGCCCGCGCCTGAGGAGGGGCTGGCACCCACAAAGACTTCAAACGATACGCAACTGACGTTGTCTTGCAGGTCATCCTCGGGACGGGTCGACTACCCAAAGTGCAAAAGGAAAGGGCACTGCTCGCTGAAATCAGTCTTACCCCAATCATGGACAATCAGATGGATCAGAAAACAGATAGTAAAATGGAAACTGAAGATATTGTATGGGTAGCATGGGTTATACGGTTATGCATACACAGGGATCATTGCCAAAACATTGATTCTCAGGTCGAGGTATACTTCACAGTGCAAAGTCCACACTGGGGCCCAAGACCAGCTCGCACGTCAGCAACGATGGCTGGGCGCTTGTAAGACGACACGGCTCCGTACCAACCATCACCTGAGGTTAAGGGTTTAGGGCTTGAAGATGTTTGAAGTCTAGGGTTTGAAAAAGAGACCGCGCACTTCCAGGGGATGCAAGCATGAGAGTGTCCCAATGAACTGCGGGAAAGAAGACACAAAATGAATTTACAAATTCCAGCAACAAGTTCAATCTCACAGGCTTTGTGGGCAAAGCCCTTAACTACATTGACATTGTGCATGGTTTTCTCTACCACTTCAACCGAAATACCACGAAAACAAAGGCTTTGGGCTGAAGTGCTGCAGTGCAGAGAATTGTTTTCCGCGCACATTAGGCAGGCCCCTCGTAGTGAGCGCATGCAACAACAAGCGACTCAATAAGAGCATTTTGCAAAGGAACTGCGTGGCTTGCGAGTCAAGTCGCAGTTGTGTGGCTGATATTCTGGTCGAAAGCTCTGCCAGAAATATCTAATCGGGTTCCACCAAGAATGCCAGCAGAACCTGCAAGCAGGTCTCCATAAGAAACTCCTACAACCACCCCTGATAAGGGTATTGGGCGGTATACGGGAGTGCATAAGGGTACATAGGGGTCAGATAGGGTTAAATCAGGGTCTAAGGCTTGGATGGCAGTTGGCAAATAGCACTGCAAGACCATCCTTCTGCAAATCTCGGTGTCAAAGCGTTAAAAGCTTTACGTCACACCACAGATCATAAGATGCAACGCTGAGACCCCTTCAAGGTAGTTAAAACCTGGCCTGGGCTGATCCCGGTGATATCGGGATGAATTGTCACATCCTGGGCATCCGGCTTGAGAACACGCGTCCCAGTTGTAACAGCTCATATCAAAGGTCCGAAGAGCCCCCATTTCTGGATCCGTGTCTACATGTCACTAACAACTGGTCTAAGGGGTCGAGCGTGTTCCCTCTGCGAAAGGAGTCTGCACATCAGCTGATTTGATTCAGCTGAACCGTTTAGTTTCCGTCTGATCAGTTTGCACTGGAGACACGAGCCCTTTTGGGTCCTGAAACACCTCGACCTCAGCAAAACGGATGCCAGCACTGTCTCGCGCAGTGCTGAATGTTAAGGAAAGTAAGATAATACCAATATTGCTACGATTATTACCATTACAACTAGTATTATTGCTGCTAGTACTATTACTATCGTTGTTATTACTATACTATTGCAAAACACTAATTGGAAGTCACAATGGATCCGCGCCACATATGGTCTGAAGTCGCCGTCCAGAAATGCCGGCGGCAGCTCCGTCTGAACGTGAGAGAAATTGGGAATCACGGGTGAAGCATTGCCCTGGTATGGTAATAGTAATAATAGCAATAATATTAATGGTAATAGTAACATGGTAATAATTTCCCTGTACCACCACAAGGCAGGTTGTTTTTTGGCTGCGGAAAAAATGTGGCCGTGAAAAGGTGCACAGGCATTCACACAATCAAAATCCCACAACCAGGGTGAAAATTCCCACAAAGTAGCTGTGGGCTTAGTATACCTGGAGGGCCAGGGGGACTTAGTAAGTAGGCTACTAACCCCTATAATCCACTTAGTAGCCCTAATCATCTCATTATTCACCTACTTACTGAGTCCACATGACCCTCCAAGTAAACCAGCAAGTCGCGCTGCCTTGCCCTGCCACGCGCGGAAGACAGCAAGGCCATAGCCACGTGGTTGGCTGCTGTGGTCTGTACCTGTGCAATAGGGTTTTGGGTCAGGTTTCGGGCTTAGGGTTGAGCCTTACTGGGCAGGTTTTGCCCTCGAAAAACCTCTTGATCCTTAAGGTCTGCGTGATCTTGGCTCCCTTATTGGGTTTGCCCAGGGGTTCTTCGGAACCAAGCTATAGCCAGCATGGCCATGTCTAGGCTATAAAAAGCCAGCTCTTTTTTCAATTCTCGTACGAGGATGCCTTAAGCCGTTCCTCCAAAAACAAGCCGCCAGGAAATGCCGAGACCACACCCTCAACCCAAAAAGCCTATAGGTCCCCTTAAGTAGCTAGAATATGGCTTTGGGCGTATTCTGATAAGATCCCCATATACGCCGTAGTCTATCTACTTAAGGGGGACCCTAAACCCTAAACCCTAAACCCTATACCAACCGCAGCCCCACATCTTTGCCATGACACAGGGGTAGTGCGCGCAGTTCGGATCATCCAAACCCATAGGCAGAGCTCGGAGCTTCAGCAAAGAATGGCCGGGCCCCGCAACTTCGCTAGGTAAAACACAATTTAACGTTCGCATCCTTGGTTTGAGACTGGGGCTTACTTGGAGTAGGTTAAGGGTTTAGGGTTTAGGGCTTAGGGTTTAATGGACAAGAAAATGGAAACTACCATATTTTGGGGTGGTTATGTAGGGGTTCTATAATGATAATGGAAAAGAAAATGAAAACTACTACATGTTTGTTTACTTGGAGGGTCCTTGGTTTGAGACTAGGGCTAACTTGGAGGGTCTAAGCCCTATAACCCAAATAGTAATATAGTAATCGTGGAAAAGGAAATGGAAACTACTATATTATTTAGGGTTTAGGGTTTAGGGTCAGGGAACGTAGTAAGTAGGTCAATAATGGGGATAATTGGGGTTATCATATGGCTTATAGGGGTTATCAACCTACTTACTAAGTCCCCATAACCCTCCAAGCAGGGTATCTTGCAGAAAAGCATCCGGGTTCAGGAAATATAGAGATATAGGGAGGGGGGCAGACGTGAATAATGACGCGTATATGTATATGTATATATATATATACATACATATATAGGGGGCTGCCATACGTGTATATATATATATACACATCTGCCAATAATGTGGAAAATCACAGAAACTGCATATGTGCGGATTTAGGGTTCAGGGGGCTAGGTAGGCAGATTACGAAACACTAGCGTTTTGCTTGATACTCGTTCAACCAGAAAAAATTATAGAATATAGCCTAGTTGTAACTTAGCTTTTGCCTTACCTGGGTTTGAAGGCTAGACTGACATTTCATGTTTGCGATACGGTTCACGAAAAAGCTGAACCCGAAACCGTGTGACCGAGGGTCTGAAGGAAAAAGTCGTCTGAATTCAGCACTTCGTGTGCCCCAGCATCGCAGATAAAGCCACCGATCTCAATCAAAGCACCTGAGTTTGTTGGGACCTCTGCAACCCTAGGCTACCCATATTGGGCTTATTTTGGGGTTATATTGGGATAATGGAAAAGAAAATGGAAAAGAAAATGGAAAAGAAAATGGAAACCATAGGGATTATAGGGATTTTATAGGGGTTAGATAGGGATTATGGGGTATATATTGGGGTTGTATTAGGATAATGGAAAGTAATATGGAAACTCTTATTTAGGGTTTAGGGCTTAGGGTGGAGACATACAGACCAACACAACTAGAACAGGATTTGCAGGGCACGACATGACATTGCTCTTGATTAGCAAAATCAAGCCTAAACCCTAAACTCCTAAACCCCTGTATTTCAGGCAAGTTTCGGGGCCAAATTGCTGCTCAAAGACTGCTTTAAAGGCAGAGGCAGTTTGGGGCCAAAAGCCCGTTAGATTTAAAGCAAACTCTTCCCAGACCCTCAAAAAAATTGCAAGGTTAAGGTTTGAGGATTAATTTCAAATCCTTAGGTTTTCAGAGTTAAAGACGAAATTTCGAAACCTGAAATCTCATTCAATTTATGAACATCTAAAACCTCAAGAATTCAAATCGACTTGAAACCCATCCTCATCTAAATTAACATCATTTCTAGATCACATAAAATCTATAGCACATAGCGTCAGTGACTTTTTCCTCATGGGGCCCGGCTATTATTGTAGGCGCAGCCGGCCTGCTAATCAAGAGCACGGATTAAACTGTACAAATAGAAACCCAAAACCCAAAACCTAAACCCCACCAGAATACTTGCAGCTTTTTTTCAAATATGCGGGAGTTTCCATATGGCTATAGTTCTCCTTCTCGCTACACCCAAAACGGGGCCCGATTTTTCAAACCCTCATCAGTATGAACAACCATACCAGTATAGTGTTCATTGCATGTGGCTTTGTGCAAAAGAAACCCTAAACCCTGCACATCCCTGTATGCCCGTATGAAAACCTAGAACTCCCCACTTTGAAACGGACCCAAACCCTAAATCCTGAACCTTACACCCTAACCCCTAAGCCCTACTCCCTGAACCCTAACCCCACTTAACCCTAACCCCTAACCCCTACACCATAAACCCCAACCCCTCCTTTATATCCCAGATGCGGTCCAGTCCGTCAACCTGGAGGGCGCCGGCCTCCGCCGCGCCGAAAGCGATGGGATCTCCAGCGGACAGCGCCCGCGCAGAGAGCCAAGAGATATAAGGGGTCTCCTCCTGAAGAGGTTTAAGGTTTTTGGAAGGGTTTAGGGTATCATTTTCAGGGTCTGGGGTGTCTGTTTTAGGGTTTAGGGTTTAGGGAGTGGGATCCCTTTAAAGGAGGTTACAAAGTATACCTAGCGTTCTATTGAGGGTAGGGATGACTGGGGTTTGGGGGTTCCCCAAAATGGAGGGCCCTTGCACAAAAAGAACTAACCCACGTGTACGATGACTTGAACAAAATTTCTATAAGCGTCAATCACAATTGCAATCGAGTCTACTAAGTTCATGCAGGATTTCTGGTATCAACAGTAGTGGTGTACTGCCGATGGATTCCATAGGGATCCTTTGGGTAAAGCTTCCCAATTCTACGGGGAGTTGCAAGGCTATTTGTCCACTGTGTCAGGTTATCTAGGGCACACGCGAAATATCTCAGACTTGGGGTTCGAACGATAGGGCTCCCAGACCTTTGCATGCGTGCGGAGAACTCAATAAGGCTTTCATGAGTCCCAAGAGATAACTGAATACCTTCCTACCAATGCGGCAGCAATGGCTAGCAGCAAAGGAAAAAAGAATGATGAACTTCGGCGCGTCTACTATTGGGGCTTGCAGCCTTAGGATTACCATCTATTCCTACTGTTTTTACTACTATCATTTTTGAAATTGCTATTATTCCGGGGCTTTAAGCCTTAGGGTCACAGGATGGCCGTGCAAAGAACATGGAAATGCCCACCTCTGCGTACTGGAAGTTGCAGTCAGCACAAGCTGGCTCGCAGGGGCCATCAGAGTACAACCTGCACGTCACAGACAAATCCACTAAAGTTTAGGGTTTAGAGTTTAGGGATTGTTGGTTTAGGGTTTCGAGCTTGGGGATCTGCTCAGTACCGTATCTGGGGATGTGGTACCTTGGCGTGAGTCCTAGGTGCCTGCAGAATTATCGCCAGTGGTACTACTACCTTCCAGTCTTCCCATTCAATTCAGCAGCAAGGCCAACATACTCACAAATAGGGATCCCCAATATACTCCCAAAGACTACACCACTTATGTTATAAGGACTCCCCTAAGCCCCATAACCTCCTACATAATCCCAGTTTCTATTTCATGTTCCATTCTTTGTTCCTTTTCCTTCTCCATTCTTAGGGGATAAAGGGCATTCAAAGGCCTTGTCCTGCCCTTCACCCAGCAATCCTGCAACTACAACCAGTCCCAAACCATGCAAAAAACATAGCTTCAAGAAATAAAACGGACAGGACCCACGCCAACTGAAGACTGCCCTGTATTGCCTCTCACACAATCTATGCGCCTGAGGCATACCTGTACTGGCGGACCCGCAGCTCCAGCCGGCGTCTCACAAAGGATCTGCTCCGAGGTGGTGAAGTCCTGCCATGTGTCTGGAATCTGCTTCTCAAGCATCGGATGACTAGTCTGATCCGGCTTGCTATGGCCCACAAGGACCTGTCATCTGCTTGTCTGGCTGTTTGATGGTGTCTGGTTGGCAGTTGAACGTACCATGGGTCACGAGTCACGAAATATCACCAAAATAAACTCTCATGTTCTGCAGACGAGTCCAGTCCTGAAGGATCCTGCACGGCAAGCCACCAACTGAGACCTTCACCGAAGAATGCAATGCGCTCTGGCTCTGGCTCTGGAATAGCATGAAAGTCAAAAATGTGACTCAGGCAGCTTCTCCGATCTTCCCTGAAAAGTACCATTTAGCAATTCTGCTTTGCGCTTCCTGTCCTGCCCAGCTGATTCCGGTGGTAAGAGGATTGACTAGAGCAACAAGCGCAACATCAGTGCAGGCATGGGTCTGATTGAAAGCCTCGGATGGCAAAAGGCAGGCGTGCACACAAATCCACATTAATTCTGCATGGATCTCTGCTGAGCCGGCACAGTTGCCTTCCAGACACACTGGGGCGGCATACAAACTCGACGAGCAGCCGAAAGGATCCGGACCGCTTGGATCCCGGAATCCACTGCCCAGCAGGACGATGTGCGTTCCGCCAGCTGTACTGCCCCTCGGAGGCAGTACTGACGAGACCTTTACCACACGAGTCAAAGCAGCGTCCTCATGCATAGATCGACTAACCAAGAAACTTGAATTTCCCAGCCTTCGCTGCATCTGCAAAGACCAGCCACACCCCAAGCACAATGATCGGCGTCTGGGGCAGCCATTGCCATGGGATCCTGCCAAAACAACGAAACAAGCAGCAGCACGTAGCAAATCCAGATGCTACATTCATGCCCAAGCAAACCTCCTAGAATAGTGGATTAAAGGTCGATCACTAGCAATGTCGAGTGATGCCTGAGTGCTGTCAAGCATGAGCGCAATGTGGATACTGCACAGTTTAGCCCAGCCAAGTAGCACCCTACTCATGGATTCCACGGCCTTCTCTGCATCCCATTCGCCGTCTACCCAGCTGCGGGCACAACCCGCAAAGCAAGTGCTAGTCCTGATGTTTCTTCGAATACACTAGCGAATGCAGCATGGTTCTCAATTGTTCTCATGATCCTAGTCCAAATCTTGACTGCTGGGCTGGTAACGCTGGTAACAGTTGTTTTGCAAAGCACCCAGTCTTAAGTTGCTTAGTCATGAACTTGAAGTCAAGCTCAACGGCTTCACCATGCTCCACCTAAACATCTACCATGACCTGTCTAGCATTCAACGGAGAAGTTTGGCAAAAAAACATGCACCCATGTGGTTCTGAGCGGCTTCGGCACAAAATCTTCATCATGCAATCTGGTATCCGCTAGTACGATGAAAGCTTCCTCTCGGAATTGAAAGGATGAGCACTGCCACATATGGAAATCGTCGCTTTGCCCAAGAGTCAGCCTGCTCAATGAGCAGGGCACATGGTCTTGCCAGCTTGCGCATGCAGTAACCCAACCGGGGATCCACCCTTGATCGTGCAAACAAAGGTCTGTGCAGCCACTTGCCACTGATCTGGCATGTTTTTTTACTTCCAGGAGCTCCTGTCACACAATTTCTTAGATAGAGGACCAAGATCTGTAGTTGCGCTAGTTGTCACTCTAGAACTCAAACATTCTCAGGGACAACCTGAGTTCGGGCAAATCTTGGCCTGGTTGAATGCTGCTGCCCTGAGCTGGATAGACAGCTCAGAACATTCCGTGGTAGATAATTGAGCCTTGGCAGTCCGGGTGCTGCCACCCCTCAGTCTGGACAGGGGCTTCACCTCCTGCAAAAACCCCCGCGTGCTGCACGCTCAAGCCGCCATCATCCTGCAAGACAGCACCGGGAAAGAAGGCAGATGACCCGAATTTCAGATGCCATCCTCAAACGCTGAACCCTAAACCCTAAACCCTAAACCTAATCTCATGTGGTCCCCTGGCCCCCCCACCCCCTTTTGGCAGCTCTAACGCCCAAACAGGCACATCCCCAGAGAGCCCAATACGCCTCAATTAAGGACCCTGGATGATTCCAGGATCCTTGATCTGATCTTAGGTGCATTCCTTATAGAAGTTACCAAGTTCTTTTCCATTATCCCTATATCACCCCAAAATAAACCCTATTATTATTACCATTATTAGTATTGTTGTTATTATATGTATATGTGTATATATATATATATTTGGTTTTAGTTTCTATTTTCTTTTCCATTCTCCCTATATCACCCTAATATAAACCCTATCATTATGTGTATATATATATACATATATATATATATATTAGTTTCCATTTTCTTTTCCATTATCCTTATATAATCCCAATATATACCCTATTCTCCTAAACCCTAAACCCTAGGGGTATTGGACTCCATGGGTCCCCCCTGCCACCTTGGGCGTCGCCATTCTGTGCCTCCTTCTTCGGGTCCTCACGGATTTGCATTTTTGTGCGTCAGCTTTGGCTGGTTCTTCGTAAATACGGAAATAAACGGGTATGATAAAGGGTCATGTAGGTATACTGGAATGGGAAATGGAAGCTATAGGGATTATAGGGGTTATGTAGGGATTCTAGGGTATATATTTGGGTCATATAGGGCTAATGGAAAAGGAACTGCAAGCTAGTATTCAGGGTTTTGGGTTTAGCAGCTTCAGATGCCCCGCACAAATCCAAAGGGGATGGGCACCTTGAACAAAACTGAAATGGCACCAGCCGGGAACCCTTAAACCCAAAACCCTAAAGCCTAAACCCTGAACCATAAACCCTACACCCTAAGCCCAAAACAGGAGCACGGAGTCCTTTTGCTTGACGATCAGTTCGGTGCCACCAGGCATCTGTGTCCTGGCTAGGCAAAGTCAGCCTTACCTTGCTGGTTCTTCGTAGGGAATGTGGGAATATGGGGGTTTGGGGGTTTAGGGTTTAGGGGTTTAGGCTTCAGGGTTTAGGCTTCGGGGGGAATATGGGAATATTGGGGTATAATGTAGGGTGATACAGGGATAATGGAAAAGAAAATGGAAACTACTATCTAGGAATTAGGGTTAAGGGTCAGCGGGGAAAGTGGGTATTTACTACATGGAGAGTATAAAAGAATTATGTCCCCCCTTCCCTACTAAGAACCAGTAAAGTTACACCCTGATGTGGGGGCTTACATGACCAGAATAGTGCAGAATCAAATGGATGAGAATGGAAAATGGAATGGAAACTGAGTTTACATAGGGTTTGTGGAAGGATCACAGGTCTCGGCTAGAATCATTAGAATAGAGCGTTGGGGCATGTTTTACTACAAGTTTCGAAGAATTACAACCCTTACCCTGACAGTCCGCAGCAACAAACCGACCTTACCACCCTGATTCCTTCGCTTCTGCAAAATTGCTAGCTTGCGTCCGCAGAAAAAGTTGCAGCAAAGTTGTTTACGAAGTTTCGTGTCAATTGAAATCTGCAAGTCAGGATTCGTAACCAGCTATCCCAGCTAGACAAAACTCTCACTTCGCGTGACAGAAGCAGCCCCTCCCGTGCAGCGTGGCTGCAGCTAGCTGCACCGAGCTTGCATCCAGGTAGTTCACAAACCTCAGCGGCAAGCGCAAGCAGCTTGTCCCATGAATCTGTTTGGCAACTCAATGCACTCCCCAGTTCACATGTCTAGCAGGTACCAAGTCCTAGGCAAAGCTTCAATAGAGTAGATCCAGATTCACTTTGAAAGCCAAACCCTGCTGCGGCAGCTCGACTGGGTCTTTTGCCCGAAGCCCTGGCAAGTACCATCCGGATGAAGCATCGCCCGCACGCCCTGACAGAGAAAGGATGCTCTGGACTGACGGGCTTCCACAAGCGCAGCAGTGACGCTTACAGCTGTGGTAACACAGGTGGTCGTGGACAACTCACAAGATGAAGACATTCCATACCCTTCGTTGCCGAAGCAGGTTCAAGTGGTCATGGGCGTATAGCCTTTAAGAAAATGTGTCCCTATTTTTTTAATTTCGGTCAGGTGCAGTGCTGAATGTACTCTGTGTATGACCTGACAGGAAAGAACTGTGACAAAGAAGAGGAAGACACCCTTCAGAAGGTCTCTTCAGCCGTTGGTCCTTAAGAAGTGTTGTGACCCTGCACATACGAGGCCACCCACAACGCCGAAACTGGTCGTTTAGATTATGTGCTCCAACGAAGCGTCTGGGCAAAAAACAAGTCACCGAAACGCAACAAAGGTGCGCGAGCTTGATGGCCCTAGACTAGACTGGCACACTGGGCTTCCGGGCTCGTGGAGCAATTGCCCCAAAAGTTGCAAAGATCCGGTACAAATCGATGTCCTCAAATATTCTGCATTTAAACAATGCATACCCTGGAATACATGCACTGTCACCACGCAACCATTATCCCTGCAGCTGTCACATCACGATGCCCGAACACATTTTTCCGCCTACAGGTCCGGACAGATACTGTTCCTGAATCTGAATTCAACGATGCACGGCACGACAGGGCTTGGTAGTTATGGTTGGTCACAGGCTTGACGAACCCCAAACTCCCCAGGCCTCCTAGACATTACTAGATCCTCACGGGGCGCTGGGCAACTATGGTTTTGCTTCCCTCCTTCAGCGCTACTCGTAAATCTAACAATGGTAGTAGTTGTAAATGTAACGAGAATAAGAATACCTAATAGTCATAGTAATTCTAGTAATTCTAATAGTAGTAATAACGATAGTGCTGACATTAACTTGAATTCGACCCTGAGGCAATGTCCTGCGTGTCATTGGGGAGCCCGCTGATCTCAGTTGCCACAGCAGTTCTTCTTCCAATGCTCATCCGTTCTGGGATGTGTCTACATCTAAACATGATACGTCTACTGTCCATCCCCAGGTGCTGTGACAAGGGTTTATGCAAACCAAGGGATGTCTGAAGCCCCAGAATACGTGATGTTCATTTCTCCCGCCCTGGCAGCCCTGTTCAAGTGTCTTGCAAAATCTTCACCTGCACAGCTGAGACCCGAGACATACAAAGCGTTGCGGTCATTGTCCATCTCACCGCAGCCAGGCAATGCCTGCCACATGCCAGCACTGTGAAAACGGCATGCCTCCCAGCGTGAATGCTAATGCACACGTGAAAAATATGCTTTGGGACTTCCCGCCCATGAAAGGGGACTATGGCGAGGTTGTCAACAAAAGAATCATACCCTGAAGTCCTTGCTCAAGCCTGGCTCAATCATCAGGCACGTTGGACTCACTCCCAAGCTGTTCCATACGATTCCAGTGCATGCAAAGAAATCACAAAAATGTGAACCCAGGAAACACTGAAACATCCTACACCGGATCTCTGCACCCTGCATTTGTTAGGAGGCATGGAAGACACCTTCCGTGGTTACTGTTGCATTTCTCCCTGCAATCCTGCATGCCAGGCCACATCTCGCAGCAACTTCTATCTAGTCAGCGCTGTGTCAACGCGATGAGGCACTGATTTCTTCAGACACCATACTAGCAGCTTCTACAGAATTCTCTGTTTCACCCCACTTTGCCTGCGCCTCTAGAAGGCCGTGGAGCAGAGTCTGCAGCCAAAAGAGCAAGTCAAGACTTGGCAAGCAGCTTTCTCTTGCGAGTGTCTCGAAGCCAATTCACCCCTAGGCATACCTCTAGAGCGCTCCAAAAAAGCAGATCCCATAAAAAGCCAAAATATACTATAGTAGTTTCCATTTCCTTTTCCATATAACCCCTTATATAACCCCAATATAATCCCAATATAACCCCAAAACAGTCTCATAGCTGCTGCGCATACTTGGCAGTGCCCGGCACACAAGCAAAAGATTGCCAATCCCGAGACTTCAAGATGTCCCCAAGAAGTGAGGCCCCTCCCAGCTGTGCATCGCTGTCTCAGCGACCTTGATGTTGCACTTTCCCTTGCCTTTGCCCTTCCTCAGCTTCATGCAGAGGACAATCTGCAGGCAAAATTGCCATACAATCTGCAGGCAAAATTGCCATACTAGCACCCTAGAAGACACAGAGGCAGGGAAACAAGTGTCCGCTCATCACAGCTGTAGATGATCTCGTCTAGGACAGAGGCAGGCTGCCGAGGTTGTGGCACGAGACTATCTGACATGGACACCTGTAGCTACCCCACCTGAATCCTACAAGGAGTCTTGTCTCCTTGGTCTAAGGCTGGGAAAAGCATACTGGACACCAAATGGGAGGGCGGTAACCTGCTTTAACCCTTGCTTGCTCAAAGCTTGCACAGAATTGTTAGACGTTCGAAAGGAACTCCATCTCCTAAGTTCCTGGCGGTGGCATGACACCCTTCCAGCCTGGTTCTGGCAGATGCCCGGGGGGGTTTGCTGAGCTTAACTGTCCCTCGAGGTGTGTACATTCACTGCCCCCTGGCCTGCAGGCTACTGGGCCCTTTGGGCAGCAAGCGCGAGCACTCGCAGGAAAGCTCTTAACCCAGCAGACATCATCCACTCCGTGCGCCTTTCGAAGCGTCCCAGCCGCCTTTGGAGGGGGATTCCCAACCCCCGCCTCCTCCCCAGCCTCCTGGCGCAACGATCATCTGGCTCCAAAAACTGAAGGAAAATCTGAGGCTTGCTTTTGACTCAAACGCATGAGCCTCCGTGTCTTTTGATGAAGATAGTCCGCAAAGTCTAGTGTCAAAACGACTTTGCCAAAGCTGCCAGGCCTTTGCCCATGTCATAGGGTGATGCCCGCATCGTAGCACCTTTTGTCTTTCCTTGCAAAGCACTCAGTTCACAACTACTAGTAAGAGTCTCACCTATATTTTGCATACCCTGGGATAGCCCTTTCCACAAAAATTACTTTCACTACTGTTGATACTAAAGATCCTGCATGAGCTTGGTGTACTCACATCAACATGCCAAACTGCCCCAGGGTTTAGAGTACTTGGGATCATGCAGGATGTTTAGTACCCAACGTACAAAAGCCCCGCCTTTTGCCATGCCCTTGCCATACGCTGCGCCGGCCTGGCATGGAAAATCACAGAATGACTGCAAGAAGACCGAAGCCGCACGTGCGATTAGGCTTGGGAATGTGGAGGGCGGGGGGCCGGGGGGGGGGGGAAAAATTAGGTACCCTCTTAGCGTCCCTATAATAAGGACCATGGTATTTGGGGGTCCGTATTGGGTCCCCCTACTATACTAGGGAAACTACACCCTAAACCCTAAACCCTAGAAACGACCATGTCAACTAACCCTAAACCCTAAATCGTAGTTTCCATTTTATTTTCCATTATCCCCATAAAACACCTATATAACTCTATAAGCCTATAATCCCTATATAAGAAGCCATTATCTCAAGGCAGCCCAAAAGTGCCAGGCCGCCACTGCAAAGCCCTGCTTTGCAGCTTTGGTCTCTGGCCTCAGTCATTTTTCAGCTGGCCTTCGGTTGGCTGGGGTTTAGGGTTTATTGTTTAGGGTTTAGGGTTTAGGGTTTAGGGTTTAGGGTTGAGGGTTGGGAATGAAGGAATGGAAAAGAAAATGGAAACTACTATAATGGGTTATATGGGTAGTTGTCAAAATTATGGTACCCATTAGGGTAATATTAGGGTTATATTGGGGTTATATTGGGGGATAATGGCAAAGAAAATTGAAACTACTATAATGGGTTATATAGGGGCTACTATAGGGATCCATTCCTTCCTTCCTAGCTAACCAAAGGTAAGTCAATGGGCGATAACAAAATCATGCTGGTCTGCCCTAGAGCACAGGGATACATCTGCCTGCCGCGACCCACCCATTCTTTCACGGACACCGCAACTGCCACGCAACAGAGGTCACAACGTCGCGTGGGATACTAGCGCAAGCAACCACAGCAGAAGAAAAGACAGAACATCCTTGCCACGATCCAAAGCACGAACTACAACCTGCATGTTCGAGCAAGCCAAATGCTTGTGAACATGACTTTGGCATGGGTCGGCCCTCGTGCAACATGCACAGCAGGTCTCACAGCCCTCCGGAAAGGCCCACACGTGTCTGCATACCTGCACTCATTCTGGGGCTAGAAAGCAGGCCACGCGAGTCCTAACTACTAGGCAGGCTACACTTGCAGCAGCCCTGCTCACACAGCACGGAGGGGGCCTGACGATGATCGGCGAGTTCAGCCCTTGAGGGATGTTGCCATCCAGGTTCTGAACCAACCAGGTCGCCTGGCATCCACAAATCTAGAATCAGACTCACAAAGCCTCCCTGGGATGCATCAGATTTCTGGAGCTTGCCAGTTCTCATGTTGCTATGGATGAAGGCCTTACGAACCACACCATTTTCGGGGGACCTAAGGGGTGCAAGATCTCCTTCCATCGAAGTACCAGCCTCATCGACGGATGAAAATCTCACCAGCGCCGCTGTCTGGCCCAAGCATGCATGCATCTTACAGGGGGTTAGTAGGGAATAAGGGAAGACAGGGGTATAATATAGGGTGGTATAGGAATAACGGAAAAAATGGAAACTACTATTTAGGGTTTGGGGTTTAGGGGAGTAAGGGCATGTATTATATGGGGCCTATATAGAGATTATCTTCCCGTAATTCCTACTAATCCCCAGCAAGTTCGGAGTTGGACCTGCCTCGGCTGGGGGGGACCTCTCAGCTAAACATCTACGAAACGCAACGTCTACCTAAACCCCAAACCCGAAACCCTAGTGTCAGGGCCTCCTGAAACAAGAGCAAGGTTATATCCCTAATATAACCTCCTATAAACCCCCTAAACCCCCTTGAAAATGGGATATTCCAATGCTTTGAAGGCCTCTCAATTGCCCTGCCAGGCCTTTCCACCAGGCCCGCTGTTTTGCAGAAGCTTGAACTGTGAGATGGTTCCATACCTCATAGGGTTTAGGGTTTTGGGTTTGGGGTTTTGGGTTTTGGGGTTTAGGGTTTAGGGTTTAGGGTTTCGGATCAGTGCTTCCACTCTGAGGATCGTGCGCAAATTGCTTGTTCAGTTGCCAGCTTTCACTTCGGGTTTGAGACTCTGTGCAGCTGCGCAATAGCAAGCGCAAGGCAGGATTGCACGCATGGCCCTGTGACGGGCTTGACTAAGCAGGCTTTAGACGTGAAAACATCTCTAAACCTGAACAGGCCGGCTCAAAAAGCTCAGAGAACAGCATGGCTGATGCAAATTCCACCCCATAATATACTTAAAAAATCCTATAAACCACTATAATGTACTGTAGTATACTGTAAAACACTATAATACACTGTAATATACCCCTCTGCAACCTTCGGCTACACCCAAACCCAAAGAAAGATATGCATTGCCCTTTGATATGGTTCCAGAGGTCTCGACTCCTGGAAGATTGCTTGCAAGCTCGCATCCTGCGAGGCTGGCTGCTTCTTTTTGTTTAGGGTTTAGAGTTTTGGGTTTTGGGTTTAGGCATATTGGGATAATGGAAAAGAAAATGGAAACTACTATATAGGGGTATATAGGGATAATGGAAAAGAAGAAGGAAACCGCTTTTTAGGGGTTAGGGTTTAGGGTTTAGGTTGAGGATTCAGCATCCCCAAGTTGGGGGGGCTTTCCCAAAATTAGCCTGATAGGGGATATTTGTGTATACGTATATATATATATATAGATTATATATAGATATTTACATGGTTTTGTGTGGATTTTCCATAACTTCTCAGCTGCTCAGAAAGGCGTTTGATAAAGGGGTGTAGGGTTCTTGGCGGCTCATAATATGGGCAATCCAGGCCTGGAACACGTTTTCCCAAGAAAAGCTAATGCAATCAAAGAGCCTACGTCCGATGCACCAGAACTTAAGCTGCATGCTAGACCCTCTAAAGTAATTTTTCCAGCTTGCATTATTACTATGTGTATATATATGTATATATATATAGAGAGATATATATCATAATATTGACCCCAGTACCTGTACTTGAGCAAGAGAAGTGTAACCTGCTCTGGGCATCTGGCACTGCATGTGGAATGAATAACCAAGACCCGTCGCGAGGCTCCTTGTTTCCCTTTTGTATGCAGTACTAGAGTTAATGCATATGTATATATGTATGTCAAGATGGTATACAAGGATAGTGGAAAAAGAAAATGGATGCGATTATTTAGGGTTTCAGGTAGTTTAGACCTTGATCTGGGTCATCAGTTGCGCCGAAAGGTTGTAACTTGAGCCTACCGGCTTACCTCCTGAAAAAATCTAACATTTCGACTCCAACAACAATCGAGCATAATGATGCATCCTCATAACCTTTTTCAACAACTGGTTGCTGGAAGAGATCCCAAGTTCCTGAATAATCCCCTAACAACTGTCCTTACAATCATGAGAATCTTTACCATCCCATCAGGAACCCTCAGGAAAGCGTGACAACCTAGGTTGCGCGCCGCGAGGCGCTTGGAGGTTTTGAGGCGGCTGGATGTTCTTATTTGTATGGTTTCGGCGCCGTTAGGTAAAACTATATCGTTTTTTGACAACATCCCTGAGGCAGGAGGCTTTTTTGCCCAAGCTGCTGTTAGCTTCTTCCATTCTTTGAGAGACGCTGCGATGCTCTAATGACCGTAGTCTCTTGGAACACAAACGTTATTATTGTTTAGGCACGGATGCTCTGATGACCGTATGCTCTTGGAACACGAACGTTCTTATGGTCTGGGCATGACTGCTCTGATGCCCGTATGCTCCCCATAAACCTTCCGAGGACAACGAAAACGCCAGGCGCCTCGTGCGCGTGCCATCAACTATTCGCCCTTGTTAGGGGAGTGGGTCCGCTCCTGAGACCATAAACTTCAGTATAATCCGCCTACATAGTCGTATAGGGGTTACCCGAATTTTAAGTAGGGGTATAATCCCAGTTATAAGTAGTTACTAAGTCCCATGGGCCTCCAAGTAGACTTTAAACCCTAAACTCCAACTTGGGCAACACTTGGACCCCCCGCGTCGAAGCCAGGCGGTAGGTCCGCAATGTAGAGGTTGTCAGAAGGCGGAGCCTATCTGAAACAGTGGTTGGTCGTTTCAAAGGGGTTATGGGTGACATATGCTTGTGTGCTCTGCGTTCTGTCCCCACCAACACATGATATCGCCCTGTTCGGTTGCCTTCCGGTCCCGTTTTCACCTCCGTAGAATCCCCATGTTCTCGTTCGTCCGAAAATTGTCTATCTAATTCATCAATATTTCTATAACTCCTTGCATGAATTCTCGCGCGTATTTTCTTCTAGTCTATAGTGTCATTCCCTCTATATAGCGCGTTTACGGGTTTATTCGCACTTGCAAACTAAGCATGGGTGCCACTGGTTTGAAAACCAAAGCGGGCTTATGCCCTCCTCTAGAGGAAGTGTAGGCATAAAAGACTGATGTTTCACACCAAAGGCTGAGAGAACTCTCAACATGGAATGTCCTCCACATGTTTCACATCACAAATAGTTCTGTAAGCTGGGAAGAAGGAACACTGTCAGACTTGTGAAAACACAGCTATGCAAACTCCACCTTCTTTTAGGGCCTGTGAGAGAAAGCCATAAGGCGAAGAGAACACGTTCTGAAATTGCTTCTTCCTCCTTGATTGCTATTGCCAGATTTAGGCCCCAATCTCTCGTCTCAAGCTTGTAGCTGGCTGAGTTCTTCACAAGCTGATATGCACCGCCCACATGCTGCCCTATGATTGCGTTACCTTGCCCAGTGTCTGCCATGACAGAACCCCTGTTGCCCTCTGCATCTCACCAACCCCTGACAGATTTTGCAGCGGCAAGAAGCCTGCATCGCTGACCTCGCAACAAGACGTCATGCAGCACGTCTTGGAATTTCAACCATGACAATTCGGCTGAGCTCTTAGAAGGTGTCTTCCGTCATGCTTACACAGACTCCTGCGACAATGATATTCAGGTGGAAGGAAAGCACGCTCATGTTCGACTTAGCACCAATCCATGCTCATGTAGTCCCGGAGCTATGGCCAACCACATGCTTCACAGTGCGCATAGTACAACTGTAACCAAACTTCCTGGCAGCTGAGAACATAATCATTCAGCAGATGGAGGGATTTCTGCAGAATCCCTGCCTCGGGCAGCACCCGCTGGGGCGCAATGGCTCAACTACGGCTCTGTTGTTATACAAAAGGGACCGTCTAGGCTGTAAATGCGTAGCCTGTGACATAGTGCCACATGCAACTGCCACACAGTGGCTCAGTAAAGCGGTCTCAGATGAAAGGTGGAATAAGCCTCACATCACAAGTCTTGCTAAGCAGGCTGCAGGCAGAATCCAAACCATCAGAGCAGCTCAACCTTATCAAGAGTGCCCAGCAACGTCCCCTCTGCATGCCAGTGGGCATAGCTCCACATATCTACGGAAGTTTGCATAAGGATAATATTCCAGAGAGGAGGAGGCTTCCATTTTGTCAACAGACTTGCAATATGAGTGTCAGGTCCCAAGAGGTCCATTTCCGAAAACCCCCACGCACAGACTTTCACTTCAATCAAACCAAGGTACGATGCGCTCCTTTTACTTGAGCTGACTTGCTCAACGACGCTGGCTCTTGCTACAAGCGCCTGTAGCAGGAAAAGCAGAGCCTACCGTCTTTCATGTCATCCCGCGCCTGTTGCCGACTGCTCACAGTCAGCATGCTGCTCTGTATCCAGCTGTCATGTAAGTTGAAGCAGCCAAATCGGGACAAGCTTCACTGCACATCACCGAAGCCAAAGATGATAGCAGGTCACCGCGATTGCAACGCGGCCTCCACAAAGACTGATGCATCCTTCGCAGGCAGCAAGGTTACTGCGTAAGATAGCATGGATGAAGAAAGATGCAAAAACATCAGGTAGCATAGGGAAATGCCATGCGGTCTTTCAACTCTTTCCTCAATTATGCATTTACAGATGATGACCCTTTCAGGACACAGCAAATCAAATCCAGAAGCTGTGCCTGAAATCATGCTCTGTGCAAAACATCACGAATCCTCTGACAAAACAGCTTGGGAACGTCCTTCGCAGTGTCAGTCAACGAACCACGCCCCCCAAAACTTTGGGAGAATGAAATAGCAATGGTCTCGTTGCGCTTGTCCACCACCCAAAAGGTGCCACCACCGCCTCCCATCCACATAGTCTGCCCTACCCGGGCTCTTTTGCTCCTGAGCTGGATGCCAGAGCAAGATCCGAGCTGCCATGCAACAGCGCCCAAACCCCATTTTTGCCGTCCCGGACTCGGGGAAGGCATCTGCTTGAAGGTCAAGTGGGTGTTCCTGAGCGGACCCTGTGGCACACAAGGCACTTATCCAAAAGACTCAGGCTTGGTGCTGCAAGCTCTTGCTTACTAAATTTATTACGGATTGCTGAAAACTGTCACGAGCTATCCGAGCCCCTCATCCCAAGTCCGAACATCATGCTATAGAAAGTGCTCTTGACGCTTGTCTTGGCTTCAGCTAAGCTTCAGCAAGGACCAGCCGGTGTAATCCTGGGTTGCTGTTAAGGAACTTAAAATAAGTTACCATAATGGGTATATATAGTGAATAATAGGGTTTCCCCAATATAGTAACTTAAATCAAGTCCCGTAAATCCCTCTTTTCCCCAAGTTTCCATGTTCTTTTCCATTTGATTATCCATTATAAGGGGCGAATATAGTAACTAAAGTTAAGTTCCTTAACGACAAAACCCTAAACCCTAAACCCTAAACCCTACGCCCTACACCCTAAACCCTAAACCCTAAACCCAGCCCAGAATCCCAGTGGCCACCTTTGGCCTTGCCATCAGCATCATGCCAGCCCGGCAGTCGGCCATCCTAGCAGTGGGTTCTTGTCCACAACCAAGAGGATATTGGGGTAATGGAACATAAAACGGAAACTACTATTAGGGTTTGGGGGTTTAGGGTTTAGGGGTTTAGGGGTTTAGGGGTTTAGGGGTTTAGGGGTTTAGGGTTTAGGGATGGTATCACTCTATAATGGAGAATCAACTGGAAAAGAAAATGGAAAATTAAAGGGAAACTGTGTTTATGTGGGGACCCCAATATAGACCACATAATCTTATAGTCCTCATTATGGGGACCCTGTACAAATAATGATTATAGGATTTGGGGGTCTATAATATGGGGGTCCCCCTATTTAGTGAAACTACCATATGTCTGACGCAAACCTGGCCTTCTGCCCATACTTTGCCAGGCTATCTGACCAAAGGGCCTGGTCAGGGCAGTCGGAGAGAAGATTGTGTCATGCAACGGTCATCTAGTCGATTGGTTTTGACATATGGTACTTTCCATAAAGAGAGAGACCTCAATATCAACTCCAACATACTGTAATCCTCACTATGGGGACCCCCTGGTTTTGCTGCCTTCACAGTTTCGGGTCGCAGAATCCGAGCACCACTGCGAGACTTGCCCGTGAAAAGCATATGGCAGAACTTGGCATAATCCTCAATGGTGCTCCACATTCCAGGATCCTTTGCGGTCAGGAAGCAAGATATTCGGATTTCAGTTCAAGCGCATGTCATGACTGCATATAAGTTCCATCATGTGAGTCCATGAAGCAACTACAGCTTCTGCAAGAAATGTCGAGCAGCGTTGTAGGTCAATATGCCGCCTCCGCCGCTCATAATGGGCACAGCCTTTTCCGGCTGACTCCAGACCTGGGTTCAGCACCATTGCAAACAACACACCCATATCAACGCGGTGGCCTTTGGCACATAGCTTCCTCCACTGCGCTGGCAGTCGTAGAGAACTGCTTCCCTTTTCCGCTTCTTAGCCTTAGATTCTTTCAAAAACTGATGGGAAGACTAGGAGGTTGTTCATCCTGTGTCTAAACACAGAGTCTCAGGCTATTACAGGACAGCCTATGCTGTCTAGTTGGGTCTACATGCAAGCAAGATCTAACAGCTTTTTGCCTTAAGCTTCAGCGAGCGTCTGGCACTTCGAAGTAGGTGTCCTGCATCCCCAGCGGTGCCAAGAGAGCCGACTGCATGAATTTGTCCTGGATCAGGGTAACAATGCACAGGGACATGGAACATGAATTTTGAGACCTAAGGCCCTTTAAAGGGGTTCTAGGGATAGATAAGCTTTAGCGGTGACGGTGAAACATGGAAACCGCACTGGAAAGAAAATAGAAGATGAAATGAAGACCGGGTGGGGGCTTATAGGGACGAATAGGGTTGTCTGATGTGGCAAGGCTTTAAAGCACTTTCAATTCCGCGAGTGCTTGTTCACAATGCTTGACCCCTTAGCTGGCTACAATAGTCACCAGAATTATTTGCCCGAGCTTGCTGTTCTGCTTGCCAGGGCTTCCGCTTGTCAGCTAGAAAATTCGATGGGAAGAGTCAAGTTTGCAACTCGATAACAGTTGCTGTACAGGGCCAGGGCAGTTTTGAAAACAGAAAAGCCTCTAAAAACTATCTCTGCAACTGCAGCTTACACATACTTACTTCCTTCCTGTATGCAGTCGGCGGGTCAAATGTTTAATCGCAGAGATTCTTGCAGCCATTTTAAACCAAGCAGCCAAACGCTTTCCACTCACAGCTTCGCAGACTCTCCCGATCATGTCCGTGCAGAAGCTGTAGGTGTAGCAGGACCCTGCTACAGGGCGACAGCAAGTTCAGACGTAAGCTCGTAGATGCAATTTAGCTTACTGGGGTTAATAAGAATAACGGAATAAATCTATATAGGGAGTATGTAGGAATTATATTCCCTCATTCCCTAGTAAACTCCATTTAATTAGGTTTGGCATTCTGACCCTTAGGGTCTCAGGACATGCGTGAGGCTTCAGTTTACTCTGCTTTCAGGCCTGGCTCGTTCTGCAAGGGCTGGGCCGCAAGTCCCTCGCACATCGCTGCGAGGGTCCTGGGCTCACCAGACATGAGCCACAATCTAAACTCCTTAAAGGGGGGTTATATCGGGGATCATATAGGGGACTACTATCGGGGTTACTAAGGGGGATACTAGAAGTTCAGACTATGGCTCACACATTGAATTCCGCAACTCACTGACCTTGCAATCCTGGGTAGTTTTCAAACTGAATCTAACAGATCCATGCACCCCAGGACGGTGAACAGGCCGTTCCCCGCTTGCTGCAAGCCTCCCCTCAATCAGCTCGAATGCAACTCAAAGACACTGTGTTGAACAAGACCAAGGGGTTGAAACCCTCGACAATAGCCTGGCGTCTTGATCTGGCGCTGCTGAATCCCACGCATGGTCTTGGCATAAGCCCGGCAGTCCTGTCGGCAAAACGTCACTTGTTGAAAGATTCGCACTTTTCTTAGCAGTTCCCCTGTCCTGATACTGCAGCCCGGCTGTCATGGTGAGCAGATGTCGAAGCGTTGGCCGAACCTTAACCTTGCGGGCCTTCAATTGAAGTGGCTTGCGCCTGCGCCCCTTCTTCTGACTTACTTCCTCCGAGAAAGGAATATACTTGGAAATCGGGTCAGACAGCTTCACCTTGCCCTTGTCTACGAGGGTCAGAAAAGCTGCAGCCACCAGTGGTTTCGTGCAGCCATGCAGGCGGCAAAGGGTGCGCAGTCCAAACGGCCGCTTCGCCCGCACATTTGCAAAGCCATCCGCATGTGCCAACACGCACCGGCCACGTCGCCTGAGCCAAGCTCCACATCGAACTGATTGAGAATGTCCATACTAGCCCAGGCACAGAACCATATGAGCTGCGCCGGCAAGCGCCCCAGCGCTCACCTTGCCATCCAAACAACACAAGTGCGCTTGTGCTTGTGGCAGGTTGCAGACAGTTGTGGTGTTACGTTTTGAAGGAGCCACATGCTGCTGAAAGCCTCCCAGATCTTATCCTGTGACCTACGCTGACCTCTCAACTCATATCCACTGAATTGGCAAACAGAAAGCCTCAAAAGTACGGGCAGGCCTCATTTTTCACAGCCTCCTTGAGCTTTGTCAAGGGCACTTCTGCAAACCCCTGCGTAGATGGCGACACCAGAGGAAAGCCACCCACCGCCTTGCCAGAGATCTTCCACAGTAGCCAATTCAAAACTTAACGCTGGAAGTACCTAAAGAATTGACTGTAATCTCAAAACATAGATCAATCTCAACTCGAGCCTTGGGTGCCCGCTTTCGTTTCTGGGCCATGGCCACTACGGCGCTCTTACGCGACATCAAGCTTGTTTGCTGATTTGGACAATTGCACGTACAGACGTTTAACATGTAAGCCTTGTACAGCTACGTCATTTGTTGTGCGGAGCTCGTGAAACCTTCACAGAGCCCAGACGATGGACGGGCTCAGACTTTGCATCCTGGCACTTGCGTGCCATGAGACATTACAAGCCCCAGACATGCCTGAAGTGACGGTCCCCCAGCAAAAGATCGGCTAGGCTAGAATCCATGATGTTTTGGTAAGTGGATGACTCCATGACAATCACAGTGGATATAACTCCTCTTTGTCCGCTAGCTATCAGGAGAGTCTTCCCTGAGCTGGTACCTGGTCACAGCTGCCTGGTACCGCAAGGTTTCTGCTGGGACGAACTGCTCGATGACCTCCCAGTGACGTGCACCAGCACACGGGGTAGCAGCTAGACTGGTGGCCTTGAGATTTGTAGAGACGCAGCGGCCTGAGGAGTGGCGAATAAGGCCCTGGGTGTCCAGCACGTATTGCTGGTTCTGGTTCTGTCCAGTAATGTCGCAGAAGTAGACGATGGGGCCTGTTGGATCTAATCTGTCAAAGCATTCGATGGAGTTCCACAACCGGATGCCTGAAAACGCTCTGGATGAATTTGCGTTTAAGGCTGAAGGACCAGAGTTTGCTGGGACGCATTGGCCGAAGATCCACTTACAATCAACGTGACACCACTCCTCTCCATGATTCTGGGGACACTCTGCACAGTTCCGAGCGGTATGGCCACCGCAAACCACTTCCGAAGAAGAAGGCTCGCCACTCTGCAAAAAATCACCTGGTTTTGGGAAGCCCGGCGGGACCATGTTGGCAAAGTGCAGCCATGACGCGCCGCTGCAAGGTTCTAACCTGAAAGCACTCCCAGCCTTCGATACGCACTTCTCAGTGCCTTTTAGACGCAATCGGAAAACACTTTCCGGTAGCACACCACCAGCAATATATAATTTTCGAAAGCGATGAAGAAAGAATGCAAACGGCTTGCATTGAAGATCCTCCAGCTTCCGAGCAGCTATTGATACATCCAATCTTGAGTCCAACTTTCCATCTCGAAACTTGTCTTTGAATTCACCAAACCAGATAGCGGCAACCCTTGCCAGATTGTCGGTGCGGTGCCGGAGATGGTAGTGGGACAATGTGCGTGGGTCGGAATCCACTCGCCACATGTGCGCCACATGACTTGATCGTGCACGTAGAATGTCACCTCCACACAACCATGCCCGTAACGACTGATCCGTGTTCTCACCACCCCAACCTCGCATGCCAGGATCAAAGCCCCCCGAGTCCTGCCACCATTTCCTGGTTGTAGCCACCAGGCCTCCGCTGATCACTGGGATGAAGTCTGATTCATCTTCATACCACCAGAAATCAGCATTGAAGTTGATGTAACACTTTGCTGTGAGCGCACCATGAACTTTCTCATCCCACGTATCCAAATCCAGATCTGCAATCATTGGAACAACCAGCCGCCGCTCTTTCGCTGCCAGCAGATCAATGGTCTCTTTGTACCAGTTTTTGGCAGGTGCCACGTGGCAGTCGTAGAAGCCAATGTATGCCCCTGATGCAGCATCCCCTCCAGTCTGTTTAGCTATCATCAGTCCCAAGGACTCATTATGCCGAAGGACCTTCATTTTGCAATGAGGCGGCACACCTTCAAGCTTGTTGGCCAAAGGAGGAGTTGAAGCATCATCCACAACAATAATCTCCTCCAGCACGGTTGCAGGCGTTCTGTTGCAAAAGCTCATAACGGTTTTAAAGGCATATGGCTCATTCAAGCAGGGCAACACCACCGACATGGTCCCGGAGGGTTGACGCGGCTGCAAAAATCTTTGGACCACTTTTGGCGCCTGGGTTTCAGGGTCTGCACCGGTGGCTCTTGGAGGACTCTCCGTCGTTCGGTTGTACGTCTGAGCAGCCAGGAAATACCCAATAATCAGAATCTGCAACATGACTTGTATAGGTGGTAAACATTTGGATGTGCACCCACAAAGAGGTAACGTGACTCCTAAAAGAGAGATTGCCGCCAGGCCAAGCATTGGTGGGCCGATAAGTTGGAGCAAACCCACTTCTGTATCTGCGATGGGTATGCAGGACACCGCCAAGAAAAGAAAACTCAATGGAGCAGTCCAGCAAATGACACATCTCCGAAACCATGTTTGTGAAGAAGAAGGGCGCTCACTCCGTGGCTTTGCCATATCCTGGGGCAAGGGACGACAACTCTTCTTTCAATGCAATTAGATTCCTAAATGACTTGCTAAGACGGAAAATGAGTCTCTGCATGCCTTCATTGCTTGCGAAATGATTTGACCTGAAAAGGCTGCAGATCCTGCATGGTTGGCAAAAAAATCTTGGTCTGCTAACATGTTTGCGGCACACATGCTTGGAAACACAATGCGAACAACAACACAAAGGCTGACCACAAATGTCATACCAAAAACAAACAATGAAAGCAGGTAGTGATCCTTTCATTCGATACGAACCCAAGAAACCTTGCTGCAGCCGCATTCAGCAACATTTGCAAAGTCCCTGAACATAATGCTAAGTAGTCATCCACAACGATTGAATCGGTGCCCCATCCCGATGAAATCAGAAAAAAGATCTTCTGGACATTTTGACAAGCCAATCCACTTCAACACCCAGTGTTCTTAGACAACTTGTGCAGATACTGGTAGGCAGCATGCATGCCTGAAATGATTCTGATTCCAACATGTTATGTAACAGCAAATTTCCAGTTTAGTATTTGCACCAACTTCTATATGTACCTATACAAATCCACACTCGCAAATACGTCGGAATCACTCACTGCAGCATTGACTTGAAAGCGCAGTATGTTCATAACACCAGCGATGACACAACCGTTTCTTTTTTCAGATCAAACATCTGCTCTTTATGCTGTAAAAAGGTTGTGCTTCGAATGCACCGCAACTCCTCCCCCGGAGGCTGGGATGCTGCATAGGATGACACAAACAATTGAATCAATAGGTTGGGAGTCCGTGGCACATGCAAACGTACAAGCAATTCAAGAGATCACAGCAGATTTTTGCGCAGGATGCACACACGCACCCAAGAACTTTGCACTTGAAGGGGAGTCGGCCGGGTTAATACGGTTACTGGAACTAGGAACGGTCTCCACCCTGGAAACATCAGCAAAGGTAAGCTTAATGGCGCGGAAAGTGCAGTCACAATTTTCATACTGGTTTTGCCACTCGTGCATTTCACAAACGCGAAGCGAGCACTTGCAGTGCCCACAAGGTATACTGGGTCTGCCGTGAACGCTCCTTGAATCGGTGACCCGCGGCCACTACCGCAACCAATGCCGCGTGGGAGATGATCTGGTCCTGGCCAATGGACTGCCAGTGACGTACAAGGTCTTGCGGTACAACATCATTGTAATCGTAGGCGTCAGGGCGGCCACCCAATCTATCAAGGGTAAGGGCTCCGAAGTCTGCCGAAGCGCCTTCGTAGGAGACGTCAGAAAAACCTAGATCGGGTCTGCTGGGAAATGCCATGACAGAACCTGAGGCCTGGCGGCAAGTGCCCAGCGCATCCAGCATATCACCTAATAGGGCGTCGAGGGATTCTGGGGTATGTCTACAGATTAGCGAGCAAGTCAACGGTTGCAGGAAACGTCCCATCACGAAACCAGCTGCAAAGTTTGGGCAACTGGAACTGGCCAATGAGGATCATCGAACCGTTTCCTCGAAGCCCCTGTGTGGAGTGGATTCTCCCATCCTTGTTCCGCAGAGTCATGGGCCATGGACCCGGATGACAAAGACGAGAGCCGTCAACCATGCACCCCAACACGTCAAATCGGACATCAAAAAAAGCCTGCATCGTTAGGGTACAAACATCCCAACGCCGCCAGCAAAGAATGGAGTGCGTCATACGACGAAGCTCAAACCGGCTTAAACATCATCTGCAATGATCGATCTGAAGTCATCACAAATTACCGAACGCACCTTCAAACAAGCATCGAACAGGAATGACAAAGCACCACATACTTATTTGAACGAGTATACATCCTCCCTCCAAACAGTATGGAATGTGCTGCAACATAGTAAACTAGGCCAATGCGTGCGTCAGAACCATCACCCGACGATTACCCTCAGCAGCAGCCAGCCGCTTGTAAGCCTCCCGCAAATCCAGAATTCGTCCTCATGTTGTGGCCCGATTAATGTGGGGGGTCTCAATTGTGCGAAGCTTCGGCGAAATTATTCAGTACCCCGTGACTCGTTTGGGGGGCCTTAATTGTGCAAAGTTGCGCGGCCAAATAAATTAATTATGAAAGTAAGTATGTTGAACAAAATTTGTTTTGAAAAGCATGGCTGGCAGTAAGTATTTAGTTTAAGGTCCTAATCCAAGCTGCATTTTGTTACTTAGACTACAACCCCTTCGTCCAGAGCTTCCAGAACCTCAAGTTTCCGGAGCTTCAACCTCTTAACTCCGGATTGTAAGGTTCCAAGCCAAGTCCAACACTATCGATTTCTTCTGAGACCGCTTTTTCGAGGAGGCGTAGCAATGATTTTTCCTAAGGGGAAATCCAGCAGCTGCCCAGGGCCGCCAATATTCGAAAGTTTTGGGGGGGCCTCAATTATCCGTCAAATCGGGGGACCTAAAAATAGCAGAAACCAAAAACCTTGCCAAGCTTCCAGGACCCTCAAGCTTCCCCGATCCTGATCCTTCCTATTAATCTTAATTCAAACCTAGGATCCGAGCCGATCCCGATCCATCCTTTTGACCTTAAACTAAACCTAGGATCCAAGCCGATCCTGATTCATCCTATTGAATGTAATTTAAACCTCCATCCTTTTGAATTGAATGAATTTAAACCTAGGATCCGAACCGATCCTGATCCATCCTATTGAATTAAACTAAATCTCGGATCCGAGCCGATCCTGATCCATCCTGTTGAACTTAAGTTAAACCTCGGATCCGAGCCGATCCCGATCCCTCCTATTGAATTTTATTAAAACCTGAAAACCATGGAATGTTTGGCGGGTACCCCGCCCTACACTAAATAGGGCCCCATTTTTGTTTGGGGGGAGGGGCCCTAGACTAATGAGGCCGCGACACTATTCAGCTTGGGCGCTTGGGTGAGCCTGGTTCAAACTGAAAGGTGCGTTAGCTGACGCGGCAAAAGCAAAGCATCGCCAGGTAGTCAAGATCTCAGAGCCGAAGGCGCTGTCGGGAGGTATAGGATCTTTCGTCCCGAGAAAGGTCCACCACACAAAATCATCGTAGCCATACTTATCCAACAAGACCTCCGCAGAAGGATGTTCCGTCCCTGTTGAAAAAAGCCAGACCTAATAAGCTAGCTGGAGCTGGCATTTTTTAACTTTGTCTCTTCAGCTGAGAGGGTCTTCAACCTCCATGGGCAACATGCAAACTTGTGTTTACAGTGACTGGAAACTTCTGCAACTGACACGCCTGTGCACGCGCAATGTGTGCCCTGCAAACTCCTGGAGGACATGAATGTTCAAAACTCAACCTCAAAAGTACGTGGAACTATTCTCCTGGTAGCAATTTTGTAGTCATACTTTCCAGTGATATTGGGCCCACTGAAAACCCATGAATTTTTTGCCTTCAAAACACGAACACACCTGGGAAACAGAAGTTGCGAGCTGCCGAAACAGTCTTGGTCTACCTCCATCAGGATCGCACGCTGCCACATAGGTGCACTTAAGGCTCTCATCTGGCTGGTAAAGCCAACTGTCTGCGGGCGGATTTCAAAGCGGCAGCCTTCCCAACCTCAAACAACTTCTCGAAACCACGTTTGCCTGTTGATTATCAGAGTAACTTCATCTACGGAATGAGCGAGCGGTTTCTCCGATACGCGAGCTGCAGTAGATACCTATGGGCCTGAGCTTATCCATTGCATCAAAGAGAAAGCTGAAACTAATTCTGCACCCTTCAGGCAGGTCCTCAACCTCGACGGGCAAGTCGGGAGAGATGCCCCGCTCATAGTCTTCTTCCACAACTCGGTCGAGGTCATGATCACCTTGCATTCGCCACCTCTGACAACTCACGCAACTGCGCTCCTCATCGATGCTTGCTGGCTTCAATTTGGTATCCAGGACGTCGGTGACAGGCACTGCCCCCACTCAAGAAAATCCCTCGACGATCTCGTCAACAACTGCAACATCGTCATAACCAAAGTTTTCTAGCATCTCCCTAAAGACTTGCAGATTCTTCGATCTCAAGATACTTGACATGATTCCTTTCAATTCCTCCTCCTTCTTCGCTAACTCGTCAGCTCTCTTTTCTCACTTGTCCAAGGATGATTCTCTAATTCTCTATGGTTTCTGCCGGACTCCGGGTTGTTAAAGACCATCTCCTGCATGAGTCCATCTCGTCCGAGAGCCTGTGCACTGGATGGCCCATCTTGCCAGCTTCCCTGATGAACTCCAAATATGACCACAGGACCCCCACTCTAAGGATGCGGCGCCCCTGGCAATCCCTCCCTTCTGAACGCGCGACAATATCTTGCTGCCTGCTGGAATGACCGACACTGACGGCAGCATGACAACAACTTGCGGCACTTTCCAGTCCTGCGGAAACTTCTTGGGTTTATGCAAGGGCTGGAGTTCAGCCAGCAGCGCCAGTACATATGTCACCAGATTTTGTTCGGCAACGACACGTGAGCCGAGGCTACGCAGTCTTTTCCTAACTACGTGGACTGCTGGAGTCGCAAAAGACGCCTTCGGAATACACATGGGAATAGTTTCAAACACCAGGATGTGTCTACGTGAAGGCAGACACGCGTTCCCATCTACAACAGACAGATTGGTACATCAGGGAGACTGCCCAATCCGTACTTGAACAGGCGGAAATATGATCAGCTGGTGAGAGGACATCTTGGGTACTTCGAGCCCTGAAGATTTGGCATCAGAAGGACACCTGCTACTTCTTCGTACCAGCGGATTAGCTCATTTGAAACCGACATTGAGAGGCGGGCCATGGACACCGCCTTAATTTATACGTATCGGCCCAAGCTCAACCACCCGTTGCGCAATCCTTTGTTCAAGGCACTGTGAATCGATGGCGAAACTCCCTTCCGCGCTTTCTGGCAAGCGCTTCGTTCTACGAGGCAGATGCTTGGCACGACATCGCTCCAGCATCCCCGATTTTTCGCGGTGAAATTGAATCGACCAAACCCCGGTTGTTCAACAAGAGGACAACAAAAGACCAGCTTAAGTTGTTACAGGGGAAAGCCAAGACAAGGACACCCAACCTTCGGGGAATCTTACCCACAAGTACCAAGCAGCAAAGCTTGGCGACGCTGCCTGCGACACTTTTCATTCCTGAGCCAAAACAATCCGATCAGTAGACTCAGTAGACTCAGTAGATTATGCCATCTACCAGGGCTGGACTTGACATGAGGAACCTGAAGGTGTTTCAACTCCTCCTTTCCAACCTGGCTGATCGCTCATTTGGAGCTTGGGCGCTGAAAGGTTTTGGCATGCAAAACACAAGCACGCAATAAAGGTGTAACATCAGCCTCATTTGGGCTGAGGATCATGAACCGTGAAACCTACTACTTGCCGAGTTAGAATTTGCGAGCTCTGCTCAGCAACAGCTGAGAGATTAAATTCATCGGGCTTACGCAGAGGCAAAGAGCATCACAGGTAGATCAGGCCCTAGAATGCCCTGAACCTTAATTGGGCAGAACGCTGGAAAGGGCGCGGTGCTAATGCAGCCGACAAACCCATGATTTGCATAGAATTAACAGGTGACCGAAGCCTTCAAGGCAGTTGGAAGCAGCATCACACAGGCACAGTCCTGAGACGCCGCGGACCTTTAGTGCGGCAGCCCATTCTGCACGGAAAGAGCCTTGGTCACAGGATCACCGCGTCAGGCAGCAGTGTTGATGCAGTTCAACAAGATGTCGTCGTTGTCATTGACGACGTCACACGTTGATCCAACGTTGATTCTGTGGGTTTTCATGAGATACTTAGAACTTCAGTTTTGGCAAAAGCCGTTGCGAACACTGGCAACTCATGCTTCATTGTCTTCAAAACAGACGAGCTTGATCTTGGGAATCAAGACCTGCCAAACTTCAGGGAGAAGAATAGCATCGCTGAAGAGGGCGTCAGCTTCCGTGGAGCTCCTGCTGACAATTTTCTGCCGCTTAGAGGACCAGGAAAGGATGGCAAAGAGTTGATCAGTTTCAAGAGCAGAACGTAACCTGATATCAAAGGAGCGGTGTGGATGCAACCACCAAAGTTCGAGTCCACACACAAAGCCAAAGTTCACTTGGCTTGGTGCAAATACGCACGATGGGAGAATGATCAGGAGTAGCAGCAACGCACTGGATCGATCTTGCAAATCGTCTGTCATCATTCGGCGACCAAGACGCAACTCTTGAAGCCAACGTCGTGGCTGCAACCATTATGTCAGAACACGGCAGTTGAGCGAGCCACAGACACTTCATCATGATTCGTGCAGCCGATGAGGCAAGTTGTCCTCGAGACTCGTTATCACAGACAGGAAGAGAACCTTCTTCCAAATCTGGAGTGGACGCACGCAAGTTTGACATCACGGCCAGCAATGGATACACAAAGCTCAACGCATTGCCTGGAAAATTTCGTTTTGTGAGGAGAAGGAGCAGGAACCAAACAGGTCTCTTCCTAGCACTCTTGTCAAAGAAGCAAAGGGTTCGAGCTCAAGTCGTCGATGCACACGCGTAACATTACGCCTTCACGCCAGAAGTAGTACACACGCACTCCTTCAAGCTCAGATCCACCTAACTCAACCAAAATGGCATGTAAATGCTTGGTCCAATGGTGAAAGTTTTAGACCAAATCTTAAGGTCCACTCTACAATCCCAACTCACAACTCAACCTAACTACAGGCGGTCGATCTTTTCTACAGGGGGAGTTCCAGGGCTCAAAATCATCAGGAGAAATATTTTCCATACAGGAAAATATAAAAGTCTCCATCAAATATATCTATTTACAAAATTAATTCGTTCAGCTGAGCTAGCTTCAACTCAAGAGCACAAGTCACAGCAACTTGAGTTGACACACGCAAAGCTGCAATGACGGTAGACTCTTCTTTTTTCATCCAGCGTTCCGAGCGCAGGGAAAAGTCAAAGCAGCTACAGCGACACACGTGAGGGTCCCCAACTTGACCCTACAGGGCCAGATCCGTCCCGTTTAGACCCCGGGGTGGTGGGTGGAAAACAACAAATTTTGGCACTGCAGCACCTTGACCCAAAGCGTGCAACAAGCCATGAGTCAATCAGCACACAGCATCATGAAATCTAGGCATGGTACATTTTTTTTGGAAAACTTTTCTCTTTCAGAACAGAATGAGAAGTCCATGGCAAACTACTGTTAGAGTTGCGCTTTTCGT
>CAJNIZ010047262.1:8999-24390 GCA_905231905.1 Symbiodinium pilosum | reverse complement strand
TTCCTTCTTTATTTGGGTCTAGATGGGTAGTGGGGTACCAGGTAGTGGGGGTCCTGAGAGTCCCTTGCATTATGCGGGGAAAGCCCTAAACCCTAAACCCTAAACCCCTAGCCCCCTCCCCCTCCCCATCCCCCTCACCCCCCCCCTTATGCGGGGAAAGCACTTGCGAGCTCTGCAGGTTCAGCTGTCGGGGCCGTCGGCCGAAGCCAACGTTCGGGCTGTCCTTGCTTGCTTTGAGGCGTGTAGGAGACGGTCGGTTATATAGGGGTTATATGGGGTTATATAGGGGTTATATAGGGATTACATAGGGGTTATATAGGGGTTATATAAGTGTTATATAGGGGTTATATGGGGGTTATATAGGGGTTATATGGGGAACATATTGGGATAATGGAAAATAAAATGGAAACTACTATAACATATTAACTTCGTTGTGTTTTTGGAGGGGGGATGTCAAGTGAGGATGCAGTTATTTGGGTGTATGTACAGGTCCTAGTTCTGAGGTTTTGAGACGGTACACCTGGGTGGAATGCGTTAAACACATTGAGGAAACGGGGGAGTTGATTCACCAATGTAGTTACAGCCCGCTGCAGACCATTCTTCGCATGGGAAGCCGCTACCAGCGCCGAGCCGACTCGTATATCGCTACCTTGGCCCTGGCTTCCGCAGTGGGATTCTAGGCTGCCATGGAAGTATTGGGTTGAGGATGTGGGGGTTACCCCAAATTCGGGGGGTACCCCGTTTAGGGGTACCCATAATAAGGATTAGAGGTCCCCTCGTTTTGGGAAACTACCATGTATGGCCCTTTAGGTTGTGGGCCCTGAAACTTTTAGGGTTGAAACATGAACAGCTAGCAGTACTCCTTGTATAGAACAAGTGTGGGCTGCAGCCTTCGCAGAGCAAGTGCGTTCCACGTAGCGAAGAATCCTCAATCTCAAAAAATATTCGGAGCACCGCTCGCAGTCATGCTCCAGTATATTGTTGTACATTATGGTATATTATAGAATATTATGGGTATATTCTATTATAGGTTATTCTGGCAATGAAAACGGCAATCTCAGGTCTGGGCCTTGTGCTGGTTGGGGTGATTGTGGGAGTTCATTCTCAGCTCAATGCCGGGACTTGCGTGTGCCTTGTGATCATCAGCGGTGTCACAGACTCTCGGCGGCCTAGCATGCTTGAGGACTCCGATGTAGTTCTGTTTGTTATGGCTATGAGTACAGTAGGGTTATTAGGGGGAGCTTAGACTATAGCTCAGATAATCTCGAGGCTGCAGTGCATCAGATGATTCTGTGGGGTCCCTGCCTCAGAATGTCCGCAAACGAACCTCAGCTGAAAGATTAGCAAAGTGATGGGAGCCATCAAGCTTGATCAGGTCGCCTTGCAACTTTGGCGGCAGATAAGTGTTCAGGTTGGCTTAGGGCCTGTGGCAGGGTGCAGCAACTTGAGAAAAGAGGCCGAATCTTTTTGGCATACCAAGGCCAACGAAAACTTTGGGAAGCTCTCCAGCAACTTGTGCCGCGCGCGGTGGCGCAATTCCGCATCACAGCGGGCATTACTAGCTAACGCGGAACCACGGAAAATATAGACCAAAAGTGTTGCTGCGGGACTTCGCCGCATACCCTCCAGGCATGTGGATGCCCTGATGCTGAAGGAGCGGAGCAGGCCAAGTTATAACGTGAAAGCTGTGGAGTTTTAACAGAGTCTATAATGGTTAAAATAGCAGTAATAGTAATACTAGCTGTATTAGTAATGCAAGCAATACCTTAACAGTAATAGCGGTAGTAATATTAAGGACGGCAAAAGCACTTACGCCTTCACAAGTGCCTTCTGCATGTGTTGCTAGCATATGGTCTAGGGCTTGGGATTTATCTTCCCCAGAGTTGTTCCTCATAGGAGGCTTTTGAGAGTGCATTTGGGGTTGCACGACTCAGCATCTCTAGACTTACCCTCCCTCAAACTGCCTATATGAGCTATAGGCTAAACTCCTTAAAGGGGGTTATATAAGGGATTATATAGGGTTCTACTGTAGAAGTTACTAAGGGGGATACTGGGAGTTTAGACTATAGCTCATATGGTTCTTCATGTTAGTTCTGGGGACAGTCCCATACGCGGCTTTCTGAGAAACACTGTCCACGCGGAAACCTGTAGAACTTTCGGATGGAAGACATCTGGTGATAAGTGGAATTTCTGTAGTTGAGGTATCCTGACTTTTGCAAGAATTTCTTCACCCACTGCGTATCACCCCCTTGTAGCAAAGAGAAGCCTCAAGAGAAGAAGTTCTGCCCAGAAGCAGCTAGAAGAAGAAATACAAAAAGCTTCTCCAAGGCATTCTTCAGGAACATGCCCTGAACATTTGAGCAATGCAGCCCAACTGTGACTCCACGAATACTCATGAATCAGGATGTTTGGAAGTCCTAAACCCTAAACCCCAAACCCTGGGTGTAGCAGGTGATGAGCCTGGCGATGGAGAGGCTGGCCCTTCTTGCCGAAACAGAGCCAGTGTCGCGGCTTTGGGTTTTGAGTTTCTCGGGACTGTTTGCAACCAGGACTTCTATCTCGATCAAAGGATTCGAGCAAGCTTTCGGAAGTGGAGCATACCTAGACGATCTGCGGTTGCCGATTTGAAAGGCGTTGCCTTTTCAGCTGATTATGTTGAGGGTGTTGTCTTTATGAGAGCAGCTTCTCCTGTGGCTCGCAATGAGCTGTGCTAGCAAGGTGCGCAAACTTGCCCAAAAGTCACGGTGAACCAACCCAAACTCAGGTGACTGTCGCATGCTTGATTCCGACAGCCGATTTGGGATACAGTGTTGTTTCTTTGGTGACTCGGATTTTTAGGCATGTACATGCAAGCAATCACAAGGAGAAGTCTGCACCATATAGGTTGATAATGCACTGCCTAGGTCAGCACATTTGTGCTTTACATCCTTGGCAAACTCCTTCACGTGGAGCTGCCTCTTTGACTTGGGCACTCTCGGCTGTAGGACCTGGGCGCCGGAGTTAAAGATTTTTAGTTTGCATACAGAATGATACCCAGGGCGTGAAATAGCGCCGTGTACAGAGACACTCCAGCTGTGCAAATGTCAGCGCAGCAAACCATGGGAGCCTGAAAGTGTGCGATCTGCTTGAGAAAGCTTCTCTGCATTATTATTAGTTTTCGAGTGGTAGCTAGCTGGCGATGACTTGTTGCAAGCAAGCAGCGACTGATTTGACCTCGAACTTTCCCAGCCAGAGTTGGGGAGGTGCGATACGACGTGATCATTTCGGCTGAGCTTGTATATTTGGAGGACTTCTGCCCCGGCACCATTTGTGTGGATGTCAAAATTATGATTCCTTTTTGGGTACCCTAAATTATTAGGTGCCGTATTATAATAGGGATTCAAAAAGGGACCATAATTTTGACAACCATCCATTTGCGCAGGGTTTGACTTGAAGCTTCAATGGGAAGCATCTCTAGGCAGAGCCAGCAATGAGAGGTCCGCAGGCAACGTGTCACGCAGGCTTTAGATGCCAACCTATGTGATTCATGATGGCAAGCTGGGCGAGTCAATCTATCTTTGCTGGCTCAAAGCTGTGCAGTTCCTTTGCGTTTTACTCCTAAAAGAGAGAAAGAAGCCACCGAAACATGCATAATTTCTCCATTTAACGGTACGCCTGCAGTCTTCACACACTGCCCGCATGCCAAGCATTCTTATCTTACTCTTTGGCCGCTTTGTTCTGTCTCAGTGACCTTACTGATGGTCAGTAGGGAACCAGTGAAATGGACCCCTCCGGTAGTTCCTGATATGAGCTAATGCCTAAACTCTTTGAGAAGGGGATTTAGGGGATTATATATGGGAGCATCATAGGGGTTATTAAGGGGGATACTAGGAGTTTAGACTATAGCTCATATAACCCCCTCCATAATCCTAGTTTCCATTTCATGTTCCATGATCTTTTCCATTTGATTTTCCATTATTGGGGGGGGGTCATATAACCTCAAGCAGTAGTCTTTGGGTTGCTTCATTCCCGACTATCCGCTGTAAGTCACGGGCTGGATGTCCTTGATGGCTCGGCTTAGTGCAGCGCAAAGCAGAGAGCCAGATGCCACCCAGGTCACCGGAGTAGGCTTTAGGGTTTAGGGTGCTTGCGAGAGTACTGTAAAACTTCAAAGGGGTAGATCGTGATTTGCCTATCATCTTTCTTCGTGTGCAAAGTAGAACACCGCAAGATTCTAGTTCCATCATTGGTAATCTTCATACATATAGAGGGCACCCCCTCATACAGCCCACAAGGGCAGTGTAATAGGGCTAGGGACCTCCCCCAAAAAAGTGTCTCCTATTTTGGGGGAACCCCCCAAGAAGGTTTGTGTGTTGGTTACGGGATGGCTTGAACCTCTTGACAACCCAGACCCCCTAAAGGATCCCAAAAAGTTTCCAGCTTCTTTTCCATGATTCCCATACAACCCCTACATAAATGAGAGTTCCCATTTTCTTTTCCATTATCCCCCCTAATAATCCCCTATTTACACCGATTTAGTAATGGGTTCATATTGGGGGGGGTTCAATTTTTGGATCCTTTAGGTGGGTCTGGGACAAGGCAGAGGGCGATCGCCCACTTGGACCTGGACTGCTTCTATGTACAGGCATAGACTTGGGCTTGGGGTTCCGGGGCTAAGGTTTGGGGATTGGGGTGTTCAGGGTATAAGTGCTGGGTTCTAGAGACTAGGGTTTGGAGTTTAGGGTCTAGAGCTGCAGGAAGGAATCACCTGATTATCATGCTGAAATGTTTTTGTTCTGACTACTGTGGCTATGTGGAACACTAGTAGTGCTGATACCACATTAGTAGTGCTTTTCGGTTGTTGAACCAAGTAAGGTTACCTTTTCTTGTGGAGTACTGGAACCAAAGGCAGGACATGATCTCCTTGTTATGGGCCTCTTAACCCTAAATCCTAAACCCTAAACCCTATATCCTAAACCCTAAACCCTAGGGTATCCTCTTTACACATACTAGGCACATGGCTCTAGGAGTCGAGGTCTGTGAATAGTATTCGGCTCGGTCGGGGGCAGCCAGAAGCTGGAAGTTCTGACATGGAAGACCTGAGTGAGCAGTAGATGGTGTAGGGTTTAAGGTTTAAGAGAGCTTGTATTTGCACGTCCTTGTAAATATAGTCAGGATCCTATAGTTTTGGGGTGCGGATGGGGGACCCGCATTTTGAGAGACCTGGCAAGCCAAAAGGGAAACTACGGCTTTGCAGACTGTTCTTTCGATTCCCTCGAACCCCAATCCTTTAGACAGTCTCATGGGGTTGCGCTTCAGGCTTCCCAGCAATGGTGGTGCTGAAGCCCCAAACACCCCTATCTCTGGTCATCCCCGCCCACTAGAGTAATATAGGTTCTAGAGGGTTGTAGGGGTTACAGAGGGTAAACAGGATTATACGTGGTGCATAGCGATATTTCAGGGTTATACAGGCTGATATAGGTGGTTGCACAGGGGATATACAGGATCATAGAGCTCATTACCAGAAGGTTGGGGTGCCGCCTAACCTGTGCTACAGTCCTTGGATTGATAAGGCAACAGCTCTGAAATTGTAATTGCTGTAATGTCATGCCCTTAACTGGGTCTTGTATATGACATCATAGGGTGGTTCCACCAAAGACCCTGAACCCTGGCCCAAAATCCAGAGCTGAAAGCACCACAAGCCCCAAACCGTAATCATTAAACCCCAAACCTTCAACTCCAACACCCCTACTTGTCTTCTGTTTGTCATGCAGGCAGAAAAGGCCGCGGCAAAGAAGACATCGACCCTAACCCCCAAACTGCACGAAAACACCCTAAACCCTAAATAGTAGTTTCCATTTTATTTTTCATTAACCCAATATGACCCAATATAAGCCAATATAGCGGAAAAAAACACCCTAAACCCTAAACCCTAAATAGTAGTTTCCATTTTATTTTCCTCTATCCCAATATAACCCCATATAAAGCCAAAAAAAGTATAAACCTCCTGAACCCTCAGTAGTAGTTTCCATTGTATTTTCTATTTTCCATTATCCCAGTATGAAGCCAATATAGTGACAACCACCCTAAACCCTGAACCCCCTAAACCCCCTAAACCCCCTAAACCCTCAACCCTAAACCCTAAACCCTGAACCCCCTAAACCCCCTAAACCCTCAACCCTAAACCGCAACTTCGGGTCGAGGTGGAGCAGCGGCGCCTGAACCTTGGCAGGCCGCCCTGGACTTCCAGGACCGTTTGCGCTGCCAGGGGTTCGTAGGGAATAGGTTGGGTTTAGGGTTTAGGGGGTTAGGGTTTAGGGTTTAGGGTTTAGGGTACTGCCCCCCACATTAACAGTTGGATAATATTCCTATTATAATTATATTTAGCCCTTAATATGACTCCTCTTATAGACTGTTAATGGGTGGGGGCAGGACCCAAGTAATAAGGGAATAGGGATTTAGGCTTTGGAGTTTAGGTCTAGTAGGGAATAAGGGAATATCTATTGGGTTTAGGGTTTAGGGTTAGTAGGGAATAAGGCCATATCCATTGGGTTTAAAGGGGGTGTGTTGTATAGGCGTTATGTAGGGATTTAGAGTTTAGGATTTCGGGTTTAGGGTTTAGGCTGAGTAGGGAATAAGGGAATATATCGTATAGGCGTTATGGGAATAAGGGTATGTACCTGCTACAATAGAGAATCAACTGGAATGGAAAATGGAAAATCGAATGGAAACATGGTGTGTGGGGGAAATATGGGGCTACTTGCTGGGGGTTAGTGGGGAATGAGGGAATATATGATACTGGGATTATATGGATACGATATTCCCTTATTCTCCCTACTGACCATGATTAAGTTGCAGGATTCAGAGTTCACCGTCGGGGGTCTTGGGTACAGGACCCAGGCCTTCGTCAAAGTTTCGGGATATCAAGTTTGCGGGTTCCCTTCAAGGGTTTAGTTGCTTGGGCGCGTGACAGGTTTGCAGCATGATTGCCTGATAAGTGTATGTGTGGGGTGTCTTCGTGGGGCAACCAGAAACGCATATCAGGGAACGAATGGGGCATTGTAGGGGACAGACTAGGGTCTTCTGGGGATCATATAAGCTTAGTTAGTGAAGGAGTCGATCCTTACAATCATCCTTGCCTAATCCTCTCAATTATTCCCCATGTCCACTCCTCTATCCCCACTTAGGCAGTGCCTGGACCTCAAAAAGTAGGTAAAATAACAGCCCCAAAACCTTCCAAAATAGCCTTGAAGGTCATTATTCTGCATACGTTTGGGGCCTAGGTAAGATTCGGTCATGTTCAGGGACTCGCCTCCAGCTGCGGTACAACAGTGCGAAGCCCAGCTACTTTGAGTTGAGCCATACTTTTTAATGGATTATATGATATATGAGCAATAACATTACCACAATACACGTAGCGAAGGTGTTTTGGGGGGTTCCTAGCACCATGAGGACGAGTGCCCAAAGCTTAGTGGCGGGCATTCAGGCTTCCTGGGGCTTTGATGAGTTGCAGGGCCAAGACTTCTCGAGACGCCTTGCAGAAAGCTACCATCCAAAGCGGAACATTAAGTTTCAGGGGTTGAAAATTCATGTCGCCATCCCTCTGCGCTTACAACATGCGCCCAGCTGACCTTTTGGGGGTCCCAATAACAAGGATTATTGTATTTTGGGGTCTATGTTGGGGTCCCCCTGCCTGCATCCTGACTCATGGCCGTGCCAGTATCAAGCCCACCAGCCGCAGCCTATGCCTGTTACTACTATTGGTATTATTACTACGACTATTACTATTAGTACTACTATTACTATTAGTATTACGCTTGGTATTACTATTACTGTTACTTTTACTGCTAGTATCACTATTACCATTACTATTACTATTTCTACTACTATGGCTGCAGGTGGGACGGCCTCATTGCGGTGAATTATGCGGCCCGAGCCCACGGTGTCAAGCCCGGTCCTCGGCTCTGTCTCTTACAAGTATGGACGTATATTATGGTATATTATGGTATACTGTGGTATAATCAAGTATCTTATAGTAGCCGGCCTGGGATGTGCAGTAGGCCTTAGGTGGACCCCCCGCCCTGTAATAGTGACTGTAAGGGCTAGTAAGGATTATAGAGTCCTCATATATTCCTTGTCCCTTTTGTTGTGGTTTTGGGTTCCTCATTTCACCGTTCCTCGGTTTCTGAGAGTCCCAGTCATATCCCTTCACAGCGGTGAGGCGCGGCATGCGGGCAGCAGATGCGACAAATGCTTGTCCCGGCATCGTCTTGGTCCATGTCGAGACCATCAGCGAAGGGGCCGAGGCTGGCAAGTCATGAAATCGGACGTCAGGGGGCCTCCGCAGATGAGCTATTGTCTAAATTCGTCAAAGGGGGTTAGAAAAAGGACTATAATATAGGCGACTGCTATAGGGGTTATTTCGGGGATACCATGAGTTTAGACTATAGCTCAAATGGAGGAGGCCTCTTGGGAGTTTGCAGTACTGATTATTGCAGAGGTCTCCTGGGAGTTGTACTGCTGATTATAGTTATTTGGGCATAGAATCAGGACTTCTTTGTTGGAAATGCCCATGTGGGGCTATCCCAAAATAAGGGTACCATTTTAGGGGTCCCCATAATGAGGATAATATTATTTGGGGGTCTACACTGGGGTCCCCTATCTAGGGAAACTATCATATGGTCCCATCTTCGGCGTTTCGTTGCGCAGGAGATGGCTGGCAACACGAATGACACCTCGCCGCAGTCACGGAGATCTTTGGATCACTTAGGATTTAGTCTGAACTCCTAGTATTCCACGTAAGAGGCTCCTATATGATCCCCTATATACCCCACTTTAAGGAGTTCAGACTATAGCTCACATAAGGGTGGTTAGAATGAAGGACGGGGCTATGGGCATTATACATTACTGGGTTTTGGATGGGCTACTATGCGGATCCTTTTCTCTGCGCCCTACAACCCACCAGTACCATGTCTGGAAGACTGCGCTATGATCCCAGTTAGGTTCGTTTCAAATCAGTAACTTCTGTGCGACATCCTGCAATGTGGCTTGCGAGAGCTCGTGTTGGCTGGGCCACGCCTGCTCCTGAATCCATCTTTGCAAGGCCGGATCGGAGAACGCAAAAGGCATGTTTGCGGAGATACCGTCCCTTGCCCCAGCGTATGCAATTGCATTGATCAAGTCATGTGAGCTATAGTCTAAACTCCTGAAAAGGGCATTATATGGAGAAGAATTATGGGGGTTATTAAGTGGGATACTAGGAGTTTAGACATTGGCTCATGTAGGGATGCACAGGGCTGTGTGGGTTAGGGTCTACCTTGGCTGGATTGCCCAGGCCAGGCATCCGACGAAGTCTTCACAGTTGTCCAGAGGTGTGCAGCCAGGCTGGCCAGAGATCTTAACCCAGACCCCCTACAGGATCCGCAAAGTGGAACCCTCCCAATATGAACCCATTTCTACATTGGGGTAACTAGGGGGTGATTAGGGGGTTCCATTTTTTGGATCCTTTAAGGCGTCTGGGAAACTTGCCCTCTAAAGGGGAGGTTCCCAAGTCATGGATTCTCTTTGGGGCTGCCAGCATTAGGAGCTGTGCTGTGTGCATGGGAATACTTACTACCCCCCCTTCCAACACCTTTTAGGCCCACGGGTTTGGAGCGTCATTTGGGGGGGATCCTTACTGTATATTCCCCTTAAGTAGAGAGATATGGCTTTGGGTATATTGTAATAAGATCCCCATATACCCCATATTCTATACCCTAAATAACCCATTATATAGTAGTTTCCATTTTTCCATTATCCCTATGAAGCCCAAGAAGTATACCCCATATTCTATCTACTTGAGGGGGACTAGAATCGGACCTGGGGACCCATGTGAAACAGGTGCGAGATGGCATCCATTGACGAGGTTTACCTAGATTTGACCGACGAGGCAAGTGGGGTTTAGGATATAGGATTTAGGGTTTAGGATTTAGGGTTTGGGGTTTAGGGTTTTAGGGTTTGTGGCCTAAACCCTAAACCCTAAACCCTAAACCCTAACCTTAGGGTTTTAGGATTTTAGGGTTTTAGGGTCCACCTTGCTCAACTCCTGATCCACACCTCTGCTAGCTTCAGCTGCATCTCGACTGCATGGGCCTAAAGAGTTGCCTTGGGTGATATAGGGGTTTCCCAAAATTAGGGGTACCTTTTTAGGGGTCCCAATATTAAGGATTCTGGTATTTTGGGGTCTATATTGGGGTCCCCTCATTTTGGGAAAGTACCATATAGGGAATATTAAATGGAATTCAGATGGATACAGGGGGTATCTGCTCTGGAAGCGCAAATAATCACCAGCAGCTTCTCTAGAACTATAGTATAGTAGAACGCAACAAAAACCCTATTCTACTTAAGTAGGCTTCTACAAGCCCTAAACCCTAAACCCTAAAATCCAGAACACAAACTCTAAACCCAGACCGTAAACCCCAAAACCCCAAACCCCCAACCCTAAACCCTAAATCCCCCGAATCCTAAACCTGGCCTGTAGGCCGCACAGCTACTGGGGCAGTCCCCAGACCTTGCAGCTATCGCGGCGGCAGCAGCCAGCGCCTATGAGTTTAGGGTTTAGGGCTTAGGGTATGAGAGCAATAGTCTAAACTCCTGAAAGGGGGTTATATAGGGGATTACTGTACTAAGGGGAGCATAATTGGGCTTATTAAGGGGGATACTTGAAGCTTAGACTATAGCTCATATGGGTTGTTCTCAAAATCATGGGACCCTTTTGGCTATAGATTATGTTACAACACCTAATACTTCGGGGTACTGAAATGGGACCCTAATTTTGGAAACTACCCATATGAGCTACAGACTAAAGTCTTTAAAGGGGGCTATACATAGGGGAGTATGGTAGGAGTTACTAAGGGGGATATTACTGTAGGAGTTTAGACTAACAACTCATATCATCTACTGTCAATATTAGCGTTTTGAAGTGACCCTTGACAGAGGATGTAGGGGTCCCTCTTGTAGTTTAGTATAGTCCATTAAAACCGTCCCTAAAACCTAAACCCTAAACCCTAATGAAGAACCCAGGTCCCTTATTGTTCTTGTAATGTTGGCTGTATCTCATGTAGGTTGTAGGGTTGTAATATCTGAATATGGGTTTACATAGGGTTGCAGAGGGATTATATCAAGCAGGGTGTTGATTATGGTTTTTGCTGAGTGTATATAATATAGGGTTTCTTAGGCTTGTGAGTGATTGCATAGATTTGGTGTCCTATTTGTTCGGTCCAGTTGTTGTGTTCAGGAACCGGATGGTTCAGTGACACAACGTGAATTTCCATTGCCAGCAGCAGCAATGCCCGAACAATGTCTCGCAATAATGGTAATAGCAAGAGTAATATCAAACGAATGTTAATAGCGATGCCAATGCTGTTAGTAGCAACATGAAACAGCGAGACTGTAAGCGGTCATAATAAGAGCAATGCTATTAGTAACAATGCGGTAATATAACCCAAATGTATACCACATTAGAATGTACTAGTTTCCATGTTCTCTTCCATTATCCCTATTATCGCCTGAACATACTATATAGTAGCTTCCATTTTCTTTTCCACTATCCCCATATAACCCCAGACCCTAAACCCTCACCCATTATAGTAGCTTCCATATTCTTTTCCATTATCCCTATTACAACCCCCAATCTACAATATAGCAGCTTCCATTTAAACCCTAAACCCTAAACCCCTAAACCCTAAACCCCTTGCATAAACCCCTAAACCCCTAAACCCTAAACCGCTATACGTTCCGTGGTTCCAGGCATGCCCTGGCGAGACCTCGCCGGATGTCTCAGCAGCCAACCTCTAAGTCTGCAGCTTTGCTGGGCTCCTGTCAAGGAACTTTAGATACTTAGGGTTTAGGGTTTAGGGTTCTGTTGATGGATGAAATCTTGCACCACCTAGGGGCCCTAAACTATTGGAGTTCCCAGCGCTTTAAGGACTTAAGGTGGTGCAAGATTTCCTCCACCAACAGGAAGTTACTATTGTAAGGAGACCTTGTTATTTACTATATACCCATACTATGGTAACTCAATAAAAGGTCTTTAACAGCAACCCAGTTTAGAACTTTGCCACGTTGATGGTTCTTCTCTCACTTCGACGGGTAAAGTCAACATCACGTCTTCGAGTGCCACGGGCCCTATATAACCCTATATATCGCCATATATAGCCCATAAATCTCCATATAATCCCACATAACCCCATATAACCCCTATGGTTACAACAAAATTGGGAAGATCCATGCATGCTACCAACGCAAATGCCAAGGCCCCCTCCGCCTTCTTCGCAATTCTGTTGTAACCATAGGGGTTATATAGGGTTATATGGGATTATATGTGGCTATATATGGCGATATATGGGGTTATATAGGGGTCCTTCTCCTCAGCAAGGATTCGCATCTGCTGGCAGCAGCACAGCTGGTCCAGCAGCTTCGAGATGACATTTTCAAGGAGACAGGCGGAGACGCCAGGGATTCCAGGATCCCAAGATGGTTTAGGGTTTAGGATTTTTAGGGTTTAGGGGTTAGAGTTTCCGGTCCCTTTTTGGGGGTAGCCATAATAAGGATTAGAATATAGCGGGGTTCCCCTATTTATGGAAGCTACCGCGTTAGGTCCGGTTCAACAAAGACGTTTGAGGTGTAGTTATGTTGTATGTGCTACAGTCCAAAATTCCTTACAGGGGTGCATATCGGGGACATTATGGGGGCGATTAAGGGGCATACTAGGAGTTTAGATTATACCTCAAAATCATTATTTTTATTCACACTTGTACCTTACAGCTGGTTGCCTAGACAATGACAAATGCCCCATGTCTCCACTACGCACTACGTGGCCATTCCTTGCGGACCTCCTGTGGAGGCCCTGCTGGGTACCTCTAGAGGCAAACTATGAAAAGACACATGAGCTATAGTCTAAACTCCTAGTATCCCCTAAATCACCCCTACAATACCCCGCTATATAAAACCCTTTAAGGAGTCTAGATGAAAGCTCACATTCGGAATCCCGGTCAGATTCAAATTGCGGAGCCTTGGTTTGTGCACTTGGATGGAAAGCCCATCAAAGAGAAGCAACAGCTTCCCGCAGCCTTCTCGTAAGTGATTGGCAGTAAGGAGGTCTTTGCATCAGTAGTGCCGCTGCAGCGTTAGTTGCTGTTTATGTATTCTTGCTCCGAGTCCCTGGCTGCTGACGTTTGAACTGCTCTGAACCATGCCCCCTTCTGGCAGGCTTCACCGCAGTGGCCTCAGCCTGCTGGCAGCGAACCCTTTCTCTTAGAGATGGCATCAGCTTCAGGATTGTAGGATAGCGGGTAGGAAAAAAGGCAGTCATGGAGGTAGCCATGATAGAAGTGGCAAAGAGTATTGGCCTGCAAATCATCGGGAAAAGAACCATGGCAAGACGCCGTAGAAATGATAGTCAAGTTCACATTCAAACTCGTGCTTGCATTAGTACTAACCTGCCAGGGTAGAAGCAGCTGGCATGATGACCAGAACGGGAGGAGAAGAGCGACCAAACACGTTCCACCCACATTGGAATTTCACAAAAACCAGCCCGCGTATCCTTAAAATGAATGCGTAGCTTCCCTCTGCGTTGTCATCCCTACTTCTTGCTAGGATCCTTATGGGCGAATTTGTTTTGAGACACCCAGGTGTCTGCCGGCATAGCTGAAAGCAAGCTAGTCGCCAAGTTGGGCTCAGCGTGTCCGAACCTCGGCAAATGCTGCAACCCATTCGATTAACCTTTAAAGAGTTAGCAGAACCCTTGCCCTTTGTGGGCAGTCGAGCAGTACCAGAACCAAGAAATCGTGGCAGTACATGTTCAGATCATGCATGCCTAGGAGTAGCCGTTTAGCCCAAAGATTGTTGCATACGTGCCAACACTTGGATGATATTCACCTTGAAAATAGACAAGTCAAGCAGGCAGTGTAGGGAAGCCATCGTATCAGTTGTTTTCTCCCTATGTTTGGACATCATCAACGGACTCATCGGCAATGTCACGGAGGACTGGCTGCCAATGAGTGCTGTGAGTTTCTTTGCAAAGGGTGTTGCATGTGCTTGGGTAGACAGTTATGAAAGCGTCTCAAACAGGGTCTGAATGACATCATTGTTTGTGAGTCTTGAATGAGGAAGCTGTTAGCCTCAGAACCCAGTCATCAACCAGTCAGTTCGCCATCTTCTCAGAGCGTGGCATCTGAGGCTATGCAACCATCGCAAAGTGAAAAGCGGGCAAGCATGGCAAACGCTTGGCTCGCCAAAGTGAGCAACCCAGCATCGCAACAAGATGACAGCATTCATGGTTCCGATGATGCAAGGCGCCACGAGCAAAAGTGGAACAATCTCCATGCAACACTGCAGGAGAAGAAGCTCAAGTCAGACCCTGGAGTTCAAGACAGCTTGGCAGGACCCAAGGATAGCCACCCGCGNNCCCCCCCCCCCCCCCCGGCACAGTTGATGTGGATGCGAAGATCAAGGGCTATCGTGAGGCAAGGGACGAGCAGCTGCAGACACAATGTCCAAACGTTTGCGTGGCATCAGAATCAGAGGTTTCGTCCTTGCCAAACACGGTTGACATTGAAGCAAAGATCAACGCCCGCCGTATGGCGAAGCAAGAGAAAGATGAGGCAGATCGGCAGGACAAGCTCCAGGCACAACGGGCAGAGGACGAAGAGCGCCGTGAGAAGCTTCGGGCAAAGGTGGAGGCAAAGGAGGAGGAACAACGCGCAGCACTGGCCATGAAAGCAGCACGGCTGGCCGAGGAGGAGGCGCAGGTACAAAGATGGGTCGCAGAATTTAAGGCAGAGCAGGAGGCGATCCAAGCAAAAATTGCTGCCGAGGCAGCTGCGAGAGAAGAGGAGATGCAACATGAAATTGAGCGGCGAAACTTGCCTTCCGAACTTCTGCCATTTTTGCGTTCCACTCCTGAAGGTGAAGATTGGGATACCAGAGTGGCCACCGCGAAAGTTCGCATGGAGGAAGAAATGCAGATGATAAAAGAACTTCGCTGGCGCAACTTGTCGCCTGAGCCAAGACTTTTGTCAGAACTATGCTCCACTCCTTCAAGTGCAGATTGGAATACCAGGGTGGTTGATGCCTGGCGTGCCGTTGAAAAGGCATCAGGAAGAGATCCATACCCAGATCGGTGGACCAAGGAAGATGAGAACCAACTGCAGATGATGATCATGTGCGACGCGAACAGTTTTGTAAAGATGAACAAGCGTGACATCGAGTGGTTGCAAAAGAAAAAGCGATTTTGCTCAAGGAGTGACTACAGTGCTGCTCCATGGGCAATTTATCAGCAGCCCTAAAGAAAAGTACAGGACTGCCAGACGTAGTTGAGCTGGCGATACACATGTCATTTTCCTTGTGGCTACCAGCTGGAAACCTCATCAGC
>CAJNIZ010047260.1:129810-144590 GCA_905231905.1 Symbiodinium pilosum | reverse complement strand
CCTATTTAATACGTATTTCATGCAGAGCGATATATTTATATATATATAGTATATAGCATATAATGGTATTCAAATGAACCAAAATAATTCAAACTAGGAGTGCTATAAATATGGGGTCCGTAATATATTACTTTCTTTTCATTGATATAATATATCGAAGGATTTACGAATTGATTTCTATAGATTTCTTTATCTTTTCTCTTTATTTATATAGATATTTCTTTGGATTTCTATATATTTATTGATTTTTGATATTTTTTGATGAAATAATTATTCTTATCTTATTGAAATATATTTCTATATTTTTCTTTCATTCATTATATTCATTTTTCATATTTTATTATTCATATAATATGTCTATTAGGGCGGATAGAAAATATTTTTAATTAAATATATATTATATTTCAATAAATATGCGCGATTATTTGGGATTATGATTGGGATTTCTGAATCATCTTTAAAATGATTCTTATGAATTTCTTTGAATTTTCATATTCTCGAGATTTTTATTAATTGACAAATATAGATATTTTAAGAATATTATACGATTTAATTTTTGAAATTCTCTTCTTCATTGATTTATGATTTTTTCTATCGATTTTATTAACCTTTCGATTTATACGTTTATTTTCTATCAAATCTATCAAATTCTCATTCTGTCGATCTACTATTCTCTGAAAATCTATTCGTCGATCTCTCGTTATATCAATCTATCTATCTATTAAGCAGATTGAAAAAGAAGATCTATCGAATTAATAATCTAATAAATTTTCTTTGGATTATTTGACGAGATAATAGATATGTTGACTTATTCATATATCGATCTCTCTATCTATCGAATTCGAGATTTCTTATATTTATCATTTTTCTGCCTATCGTATTTAATTAAATATCAATTTGATTTCTAGCTTTCCTCTAAAATGCCTCTTGCAGATTCCCTAGGCAGTCGAAAATCTCGGAGATTTTAGAGCCTTTCAGAAAAACTAGAGGCTTTAAAATCTCCGATATTTTTGCTGCGAGCGACGCGACCTAAAATCTCGTAGATTTTTGGCCGCGCGGCCTTTCGCCCCGGAGCAGCTTTCCGCGTGATTTATCTATTTCTTCGGCTATCTACGCGGCTGCTTGGCGGAGAGCATAGATCCGGGACGAAGAACCATGATCTTTTAGAATTTATAATTTGAGTATATCTATTCACGGAGATTTATACGTTCTTCCGAATCCCCGCGTAGATGGTCTAGAAAAGATAAATGAAGCGGAAAGACCGGGTTGGATGCGGAGGTCGCATTTCCTGAAATATCTCGAGATTTCGATCAATTTCTCTCTCTTCGGCTATCTGCGTAGCGGCTTGGGGGAGACCCTAGTCATCTTTAAAACGATTTTATATTTCATCAGAATCTTTCAAATTCAATTTGAAAAATTCTAGAAGAATGAGCTTATAATTTTCTCATATATAGATATATCTAAAAGAAGAAGAATTCGGAGAAGGGGAAATAAATCGCCATACCTTCCAATCTAATGCAGTAGAATCTCCCTATCTTCGCAAAATTATATCTTGCTCATATCACGCCTTCACTTCAAATTTATAGAATTTTTCATATATTCAGATTCATGATAAATCGTAATTTTATTCTTATTTATATCTTCGATTGCTAGAACAAAAAAACGACCTAATTATAATATACGTAAATTTAGGATTATATTAAGATTTAATATAATATATATAAAAATCTATATAGAATATATGAATATATTATTAATCAGACTAATCTTAATATTTAGTAAAAAATCTTATGACAAAAAAATCTGATTTAGATATATTCAATTAATAAACATAAGATTAATATTCAAATATCTAGCTAGGCATTTAAATCAAAATAATTTCCCTCCTCAAAATAGAATATCTCAAAGAAAATTTTAAAAATATCGTAATTTATAGATAAAATGAATATTCAAAACTTAAAAAATTCCATTAAATAAAGAAGATTTAAAAATATATCTTAATCTGAGATTCACATATATATATATCTATATATATTTATAGAAATCTATATACGAATATATAATCTATTCATTTCTAAGATATATTATATATATGAAATATCATAGAATTTCTAATATTACTAATTATGCAGAATATATAATTTAGCGCATAAATATCGAAGAATATATATATATATTACAAATATTTGAAAATCATATATTTGAGAATTTGTCAATTCTTTAATTTCATTTAATGAAATAAATAGCCGTATTAATTGAGATTTTTGATTTATCAAATATCTATGATTAAAAATTGATGAAAAATCAGAGATTTGGGAAGATTCATTTTGTTCATGCCTGCGGGGAAATATTTTCGAGTCAATATTATATACCTTCAATCTTATGAAATTCCTGTAAATTTGAATATATCCTCCCTGCCGCATATTTTCTCCCCTTGTTCGCCTCAATCTAATTTCCTCTGCGCGCAGGATGATTCTAGAAATTATCTAGGCTTGTTTGTTGCCTTCCCTGCATATTGACGTCTCGTCCAAACCTTTCTCTTGCAGGATTCAGTTATCGAGGCATGCAAATTCTGCCTGGAGTGGCTGTTGGTTGTGCTGCAAGCCGTTGGTATCGTTTTGCGGTGGACTACTATAAGTAGCCTTTGGAGCCCCCAAGCTTTCAAGTTTCCAAGTCAGGATCAAAATTGCCCACGCGTTGTGCAACCGGATCACCATTTTCATCTGCCGCAGAAAGTCTCCGAATGGATTCTAGCGACGTGTCTCCCCACTGCACCTCCACGCCCGGCAAAGCCTTACCAGCCATTAGCATGCTTGATGAAGCGTGCTTGGACTTTGCATATGTCAGTGTTTGTAGACCCAAAAGTTCAAAGCCATCCGGGCCTCTTTCCATCTTCGCAACTTCTCCTCATTCGGTGAAGGCTTTTCCTGAAAATTCACAGGAAGCCTTTCAGCCAAGAATGAATGCTTGAAGTGCTCCTCTTGCCTCGCCTCCTTCGCATCTTCCAAGCAAGCTGCTTGCGCCATTTGAAGGAGGTCCTTCTGTTCCTGCTTTTGCTATCCATGCATCTCAAAAAAGAAGAGTAAAGAAGCACAGAGCCCTGGCCTTCGCGCTTAGCGACTCTATCGGTGGATGAGCTTGCCATAGCCTTCCGCGTGGAGCCAACTCATGAAGTCTGGCAAATGTTACACGTTCTGCCTGGTCCAGTGCTCACATTCTTGTGACGTGTCCTGCTTGGCAAGTTCCACATGCAGAAGCAGTCCACCTGCAAACATCCACTTTGCGGCAGGAGGTCAAGGCGTTCAAGCAACACTGACATGAGCGTGGAATTGCACAAACGGCAAAACAGCGCTGCGCATTCAACACCTGGGTAGAGAACCAAGATGTATAATATGTGAGACAGCTGCTTCCTACATTGTGTTCGTGCCTTCCTGCTTAGGATTTCTATGTCGGAAGCCATGCACGTCATTCTCCGTACGTAGGTTCAAAACATAGTCAGCACTTTCGAGTCCGCGGAGCTCGACTCGACCCACACCCATCACACCCTCTTCTTCTCTTGGATGTGGCAATCACAGGCAGAGCCGCTTCATGCGGGTGACATATAACATACTCCGGTTGCTACAACAGCAAAGCTGTTTGCGCTGAACATTTATCACACATCACTCTGCTTCCAACCCGGCGGCAAGCCTTCCTCAAGCTGCCAGCTGCTCTCATCCGGCTTCACCTTGCTTCAACTTCAGCAGCAACTTAAACTTTACATGTGCCTCTCCTGGAGTGCAAGCTGAGCTGCCAATTTGTGCAAGCACTCGTCGCTATGCCTTCACAGTCAGGCGCTAGGATCTCAAGTGTCTGTCGCCTGTTCAAGGCTGTGGCATGTCATGGCCCTCAGCTGGCTGTAGAGCGATGCGCAACTTTCGGGAAGAAATCTGCCAAGCACCAACAATCTACTGTAAGACTCCTGGCAGCAAGGCCACTCGAGCCCAGTGTTCAAGCACCTGCCTCACATTCAACATTCGCCCTGGACAATCCTTGGGTGCTGAACATGGCATTCACAATCATGTCAGTATCTAGTCTCCGAAGTCCCTGAACAGCTGAGCAGCTGACTGATTCCTTGAGCAGGCACGAAGACGTGTACTAGGGAGTCCGTCTGACCCCATGCCTCGCAAAGACGCTGCCACTGCACACCTCTGCGCGTGTTTGCGTCATATGCCAAGGCTCACAGGCCAACATTACAGAGCCAAACAGCTAATCATGTGGCGCTCTTGAAGCCGCAACGACAATGAGGATAACGAATCACCACCGTTCTGGGGTCAGGATAAGTCACACTCAGATCCTGACGTAGCCATAGGCATCAAGATGATCACCACCACGATCAAGGAGCATCGCGGAGACAAACTGCTCCAGTATCTGGCCACCCCCACATGCTCAAGAATTTTCGAGAGGCTCTTGTCATTGTCCGATACCACAAATTGAGAAGACGCCTTCCTCGGAGGCGGAATCCCTCGTTTGGACTCCACAGCCTCCAAACGGCGAGTAACCCGCCTCACCTGGATCTGCTCAAAGCACAAGTGACCAAGCAAATCAGCTGACCGTCTCGGAGCAAAGCCCTATAAGCACCAGGCTTCATCGGTGATTTGTGCATTGGCAGGCCTGAACGGAGAATCTGCAACTGCTCTCACAGCAAAAATGGCGCGGAAACAAGGTCCCGACTCCAGCTGCTGCGCCTGCAACAAGTCTGCCAGCGCATTCCGCAAAGCCTCATGCACCAAGACTACCGATAAATCTGGGAACCTCCGCAATCCAGTGGAAGCAGGCCGCCATTTCCGAGTATCAAGCATCTTCTGACAGCCCCTCTCTATTGTCCTGGCCCAAATGCGCTGATGGTTGTGCATCGCCCTGCTGTCGAATGCAGTGGATATCCTCCAAGGTGGCTTGAGCACGACGAAATCGAGCTTTGACCTGATTGTGTGCTCTCACAACTCACAACAGCAACACAACACGCGGCCGTATTGCAGAAACATGAGGCTCGGACATGTTCTGGGTTGAACGCGAGCGCGATCTCAGCTGCTGCTTTAGCGTGAGTCCACTTTGGTGGCACCTGCGCTAGCAGAGGCATGCCAGTTTTCCTGACGGACGATTTCAGTGTGCCTCCTGCAGATACACGGCAGCAAGATTGGCATGCAAGGCACACCTGATCTGGTGGCACGTGAAAATGACACGAAGAGCACCGCTGTGCGAATCCGCGGCACAAACACCAGCAGCATGAAGATTGACAAAGTTCTTTGGCCCTCGACGCATGAGAGCGTGTTTTTGTCAGAACCGCGGAAAAGGAAGACTTGTTGCATCGTTGTCTTCTTCGCATGGTCACTGACTCGCCTTTACATCTTCCGGCGGTGCCCTCATATCCAGACATTCCACCGATAAGACTATCATTGAGCTAGGGTGTATGCATGAACAATGCCAGATATGCAGGCAGCAGTTGAGAGAGCAGTGCAGGCTGACGGCCTCCAAGCACAGGCCAGCCAAACCTGTTGCCTTCCGAGCTGTACAAGAAGACGAATTGACTGTGAACCGAAAGGATTGGCATCTGGTGAGCTGCAGGGCAAAACGCCTCGCAAGCAGACACACCAGAGCGATAATCTGCCGACGCCGCCACAACGGGCCAGGGGTCTAGCCCACTATTGAGTGCCAAACACCTAATCTGCGTCGTCGCCACAACGGGCGCCACACTCTTCTGCAAAGCAGCTTGTGCGCAAAATGCGGCACACTACATCTCGCTCCTCTCCAGCTGTGGGTTTGCATATGGTTTGCATGCTGCAAACCCCCTTCACAGCCCTCGGCGCTGTGATCAGTAAGGCTGTTGGATGGATTCGCCGCTCGCAAGCATCGCAGCCACTGCGGGCAGACGGGACAGCGCCTGCGCGAACGGTAAAACACTTGCTTGCCAAAGCTAGCCTGACTGCCGGCAATTCAGTAAGTCGGACTTGCCTCAGCATCAACTTCAGGACGCTGCAGCACTGTCTTTGCAACATAGAATCCGTAGCGGGCTTGAGCTAGTTGGGCAACCTGAGGCGTTGTCTGGCTACAAATTGCGAAGCCCATGATGGTTGAAAGGCTCAGGCCATGTTTGGGTCTGACAGCTGCTGAAGCAAGACTTGCTGATCCTAATTCAAGCATCTCATCGAAATGGGTGCCGTGGTGTGCCCATGACGCCGTATGACGCCGTCCTTCTCCAAACAGTGCGAGAGCGCCGACTCGACAACATAGCTCGCCTGCGAGAAAGGCTTGCAATTCGCATCGGAGACTGAACTGGCCAACACAAATCTGGGACCGGCGCACTGCGGTGAGATGCATTCGCAAACAGATCACTCTGAAGGACCTCCGCGATCAGTTCCTTGTACCTCCAAATCAGGCTTGGCATTGATTGAAACCTGTCCTGCGTGCAGCGCAACTGGCCTTGAATCTCCATGTTCCAGTACGGACTGGACCACGTGATGGCCAAAGTTGTGACGGCAGAGGTCCAAGGCCTGCAGTCAGTCATACGAGCTGATGCTTTCAAGCCGGCCAGCAGCTTCTAACCATGGTGCCTCAGATAGGTCCTCCAAGACTTCGTCAACAAGCTTTCGAGTCCCATCCTTGATGCGAATGACAATTTAGATGATCAAACGTTCTCGAACCATCGCCACAACCAACGACCGGGAGGCATCTGCTAGACATAGAAGGATGCGACATGATGCGACATCAAGTGGAGATTGCACTAACAACTTGTGGCATGAATGCGGGAAAGGCTCGGCATTAGAGCAGTGCTCCAAAAGACGGCACATGATTCGGCAACCGAAGCGATGCCTGGCCTCCCGACTCTCTCCCGCATGCGATCAGTCACAGAATTTTGCCTGGCATAGACCACCTGAGGCTCTGGCAAATCTTGCGCCATTGCCTAGAAGCTCATCCGCAATGAATGCCGATGTTGCTGGACTTAGCTGCGTGATGACCTGCAAAAAAGCTCCCAAGTCCATCATAGGCAGCAGCCAATCAATGTCGAAGCGTCCCTACCTTCTGTATCACGTAGTTGGCATGTGGGGAAACTACAGCTTCCCTCACGTGCCCGTGAAGTTCCAATGCCAGCTCCTGAAGCTTTTCTCGGACACTTGGACGACCGCCACAAGACTAAGTTTCTTGCCTTGGCAGCCCCATTGCTTGCCTTCTCCATGGCGGTCTGCACCTGAGCAGTGGTTCTACCAGGCTGATCTGCGCTCAACTCGGTACGAGCTGACTCGGTAGACCCCTGGGAATCTGACCACACGGCACCCGTTCGCATCACGGGACAATGACCACACCTGATGCAAAAGTGGATCTTAAATTTTAAATGTTCACAGCCAAGGTTGAGTCCCAGCACCACAGAACAACGGCCCCGAGGGCAGGATTCGCATGGATCCCCCACCGCATTCGATCTCTGTGATTCTCTGTGGAGCGGCACCATGTTGAAATGTCAAAAGGGTGGGCAGAGCTGAGAACTACGAAGACCGCATTTGACTTTGTGGGTGGCAGCCTAAAACAGATCATCCCTTGGACATCCTCTGACCACATGTCAGCATGCCTTTTGCAAGGACAGCCCGTTCATGGGAATGTCACAGACCGATTTCGACCGATTTCTCATTGAAGGCAAAATCCATACTTTGGGGACACGTAAGCGGGTGGGCATTTGCATGGCCACTGCAAGATAATGGCAGTAGTCTGGCTCGACTGGCAAAGTCCTAGCTGAATTGTAGTCAGAATACGACCGCCAGCAGCAGCAACAGGACCACTACGATTAGTAGTTGGCCACGCTCTACGGCTAAACGGCTAAGCGGCTAAAAGCTTTGGTGAACAAGCACAATGGGGGATCACCTTGCCCGAGATCTGAGACATGGCCATGGTCAGCTCATCCCCTCCCGCCTGACAGCTTGTGTTGTCTTCAGGTTTAGCTTCCAAGTCATCTTCACCCACGCCTCCAACTGCTGACGCAGGTGGTCACAGTGCTCTTTGGAGAGCACAGTGACGTCCTGCTCAGGCAACGCACGAATGTCCATCCTCAAAAATCTGCACCTGTCCTCCGCACAGCGACGGGCAGAATTCTGAATCATGCCAGGGGTCTGGGCGGACCACTGCTCCATAGCGGAGTATCAGCAAGCAACCTCCAAAAGGGCCTTCGGCTGCGCAGCGCGCGCTCGACGGCGTCGGCGAGCTTGTCCACGGTTTTCCTGTTCCGGCATGGAAGCAAGTGCGCCTGACACCTTACGCTTGACTGGAGAGGGCTTCCTCATCCTCCGGCGAACCATATTCGAATCCAGCCTCAAACTTATGCAAGCATGTGCTGCGGCAAGTAACACTGACCTTCTTGAAGCTGGTTGCTTCTGCGTAGTCGTAGCCAAAGTTGAAATTCCTTACACAAGCCAACTCACAAATCAATCGATGTGTGGGATGGGATTTTCTGACATGAGGACTTTGAGAGTCTGGCTCCAGGGGTGCCATCTGTGGGGAATTCATGTGGGGCGAGCCGGGAGGAAACGTCCACTGGGCACCGTAGTCCTGGTTGGGACTGGCCACAGGCACTGCCTGCCATGAAGTGCTGCTCTTGTAAGCGCACGGGACTTACGAAAAACTGAGATTGTGCCTGGGTTTGCCCCTGCATGATTTGTCCCGATGCATTGACGATGACGGGCACCTGAAAAAACACTTGCACCAAAGCAGCCTGCACGAATCTGCACGAGATGTACACTGAATCTGAAGCCCTGGCCAGCATCGCAGTCACATATGGCTGGACCACCTTCAGAGCGAAGGTGAATAGCCTAGCTTTATCATGACCACTTCGAGGTACCAGCCTGCATCATTGGCTGGTTAACTGCAACCTCCTCGGACTTTGAGCTCTATTCGATTCTTTCCACGTGCAACATGATCCTGTCCGCGGGGTGTGTCCTGCACAACAAAGGGCTGGTTGGGCTCTGCGGCGGCAATCACCTCACACCTTTCCATATCAGAGGAGCACCTTCTTCTCAAACGTCAAGATGCCCGAAAGATCTTGGGGCCAGGCGACATATTGACGGATTGGCGTTCGGAGTAGCGAGATCGAGCGCGCTAGCTTTGCGATTTTTTGAATTGGAATGGCTGGCACCAGAAATCATCTCCACGCGCTGATAGGCACAGGGCATGCTCAGGTCTTGCAGTCACGAATACTAAACTCTCGTTACAGTCGCAACACGCTGCAGGGCTGGCACGAGAGCGCGAGGTTCTCGGCATCCGCCTTCGCGTTCCCCACCCTCTGAATGGCCTCTGGGCAGGCGTTTTCTCCGCATGGGTTTTGTTGCATTTCGCACGTCTGTCCTGAATGTAATACGACTTGGCTTCGCCAAGGTACTGCGTTGAAGCCGTCGTTCGCCTGCAACTTGATTACACAACGCAACTGTCTGCCCCAAAAGGCAGCGTGGTCTCCTCAACAGCGTGGCTCGCTTGAAGGCGAGATTTCCCTTCCACAAGAGAGCCCACAACAGACAAGTTGGTAGGCAGTGTCAAACCAGAAAGGTGCGCGATCTATGCGTAAAGGCCAGGAGCCGAGCCTGCTCTTTTAATTCCTGAATTGACAAAACCTCGCCCGTGGAGGGAGCCACCTCATGCGAATTTAACGACTCTGCTTAGCTCCGCTCACGCTCACCGGATTGTTTGTGGCCAAGTCACAGAGGATTCTGCCATTGGCTTGCAAACAGCTACGGGCAAATTAAATTCAATGGATGGAAAGCAGATTGGGCTTCAGCATACAGGTGCTTGCTGACTTGTCACACATTTCACCAGAAGCTGACTGCATCTTCAACCTGGCTGTACCGAGGCTTTCAACTTCCCCCCTCTGATGTCTTCCCACCTATGCCTTAATTACTCAAGCTGGTGCTAATGGGCCATGGATGGGCTGCGCAGAATCAGCAAGTTCGTGCTGCTTGCGCTGATGCAAAGGCTGGCGCGGCCTAGCCTACAACCATGTCACAACATGAGCGTGTGCAACTGTGGCGTGCCCCATGCTGAGTCACAACACTCCAGGTCCAGAACGAAACCAATCAACAACCGGCTGATCCCTTCCACTAGTCCTATTAGTACTTTATCGTGGCGCAAGGTACAGAACAACAAGCAAGCGCATAATCCACACCAGCCCAGAAGGCCAAGCTTGAAGGTCACAAACCTTCTCCGTCAGATACGCGTGTGTTTGACAGCACAGCAAGCTCAGCCACGCACAAATCATCGTATTCCAATCCATCATGAGGGAAGGCTCAACTCTGTTCACGGTCTCGCTCAGCATCTCTTGAGACGTCAGCATGTGAGACTTAGACACGCACAAATCCGATCTCTCATCACGTGCGAGAGCATCAAGTTGCGCCAAAAGGGCCCGCTGCACGTGACTGCGACATGCAAGGCAAGCAACAGCGCAGAAAGCCAGCCGGAAAGAGTTCAATGCACTTAGACAACAGCGAATGGCGAACAGCGCTCCCTTGCACACAGCCAACAAACAAAAAGCTCCTGGCACCAACCAAGGCTGCGCTGATTGCTCAGAACTTCTTGGGCGTACCAACATTAAACATGCAACTGCTCAGCACGAAACCATGTCATGCAGCACACCGATCTTGTCACTCGCGGCTGCCGACATGTGAGAGATTGTGAGAGGCCTCTCAAGACTGAATCGTGTGAAACGCCGCCTCATTTTATCTTGATTCTGGAAATTTGCTAGCTGGAGACGTGATGAGTTGCTCTGCAGAATGCTTTGGCCTGCAGCTCGGCAACTTGCATTAGCAATGCGACGAACTTACTGGTGCTCCGAAAGCTGGGCCACATGCGGACAGCAATCAAAGGTGATGCCACAGAGCACGAGGGGTACTCCGGGCGGGCGTCGCCTTCCAGTACTGTGTGATTGCCACGGTAGCAAGAGGGTGTCAACATGCTGGGTGCCTAGTGATCTCCAGCATGAATGGCACAAACAGACACATGCCCACCAAAGAGAACCTCAGTTGACATAACTTGACATTGGCAGACAGAAATGTGCTGAAAGGAATGTTCTAGAACTGTTGTAAGGGTAAGGTTTTAATTGCAAACTGCGGCTCAGGGCACAGTGCCAGCACAGTTGCCCAGAAGAACTTGGTGAAGCCAGCGAAGCACGGGTCCCCTGCACGTGCCGAAAAGCTCTTGGATCTAGTTAACTTAGCCGTCTCAACACGTCTCAACCACGCACAGCCTCCAGCCCCCAGAGGACGGTCCAAAACAACCTGTCCGAGAGCAAGGCGGTGGCAACTTCCGATGGCTGTCCACCTGGTCCTGGAAGAGCTGCCCGGTCACTACACATCGCCATGTAGACCTTTCTTTGAGGGCAAGCTTGGCAAAGGTTGCACTCAGCATTTGACGGCCAAGCTCTACCAAGCTAGGAGCACTGCTGGGCAGACACATTAGCATCTTCTGGGCTTATCCTTGGAAACATACATTTCTTCGCTCACGATGAACGCTGGCTGTGCACCACACATGCTGATCTTGCTGCTTGACCAGGTGCATAAGCTCGGCCGGCCTGCTGTTTAACGACGTCGGTGAACCTTTGTGAAGGCGGGTACCCTCTCACATGGGGAAGGAGGAAGTTTTTGTTGCGTCTTTATGTCTTTCTACCTGATCATGGGTGCCGGCTCGAGTTGGCATGCTTCAGATGGCTCCGCTGTATCCAGTGACATCCTGATACTGTGCCATCAAGGTGGCACCTCTGAAGCGTGAACTCACCACAGCCTCCTGGAGTAGGCAGTAGCAGCAGTAGCCATGCAAGTTCGATCACTCGCATGGCAGGCCTGCACACATTAGTGACAGCGCCATTTCCCAAAATTCACCGCTTTGCCTTGAAGCACGTGCAACATACTGCATTGATGCACAGAAATGCAGTGGCGGCCTCGCTGGCCAAGCTGCAAAGATGTGAACGTAGTAAACGCGGGGTTGCGTAATTGAGTAGCAATATCAGATCTTGAGCTGAACATTGACGGAAAAATCACACTTCACGCCTATCCAATAGCAAGCTACCAGAAGCTGTGAGGCCCATTGAAAGCAAGCAACTCGCGGCCCTTTGCTGCATGTCTCCCCGTGAGTTTCTCGAGGCAGCAGGTCTCCCCGGGAAAAAGCTGACGCGCGAGGCAGGTAGCCACCTCCTCAGATCACACTGAGGTGAAGCCATTCCTCTCAATGCAGCCACTGAAGAGGCTTTACAAGCCGCGTCTTACAAAGGAATTTTGCACATGCAGGGATCCTTCAGCGTCCGACTTGCATTTCAAAAAGCTGCCCCACCCTTTGTTCAAAGAGTTGGGAGAAGTCGGATGCCGCATGAAGTGCATGTGGACCAGGGCTCCTTGGGATGCGCCCTGAAACTGCTACATTGACAGCCAGCAGCAGATGCAATCTTTGACCTTTCCAACCTCATATATCACGCCGCAGGCGCACTGCTGCCAGCTCTTTGGCTGCAAGACTCCACAAAACCTGCACCAGTCTACGAGCGCCGCGTCTCACTTTCGAAGACAGCGGTCAGTGCAAACCAGCAGATAGGAGGGTCATGAATCCTTTTCAGGACTTGACTTTATGTACGCTCCCATGAGCATAGCTGTACAAAGTTTTTGGTGTCTGTCGAGTAACAGAGGTCATCAGAGACGTTGCCAAAACAAATCTCCAACAATCATGCTAGCAGAAACTGATTGTTTCTCTTCTTTGGATCTTTGCCCTCAGAGGGTTCACACAGCAGGCCCGACTTTTCGAAGCCGAGTTTCAAATTGAGTTACAACACACCACAGGCGTGTGTTTAAGCAAGTTGTAGTGGCCAAGGTGCAAAAGTTCTGAAGCACGACAATGGTGCCGCAATCAGGGTAGCCACTAGACTAACCAGCAGGCGCCTTGAACATTAAACCACGAAAGGGCAACTCCGTTCGCCCCCACGCGCAAGCGGATCTTGCCAATCCCTTTATGGCCCAAGACGCTCTTCATAGCCTCCACAAGCTCAAGCGAGGTGGGGTGCCTTCTGCATCCTTTCTGTTCAGCTGCAAGGAAGCCGCATGGCGTGTGTTGGCAGAGCAACTCACCAGACCCTTCAGCAGCACCCTTCGCTGAATGACGTCCCTGACTACGTTTCAGGGAACAGGGTGCGAACGCTTGCCTGAAGTGCAGTGCAGCGCATCAGATTTCCTGCCAGTGCGCTGGGCGTAGAATCAGATTGTCGTCTTCTGGTCCTCGGGCCCTTGAACAGCAAGACTAAAGGGACACCAAACCTTACTGATGAAGGTAAAGGAATAACGGAGCTGTGAAGCACTCATGTGCTGTATTCTCTGAACCAAAGATCTTGACTATAATATAGGCCATCTGAAATTGTGAGGTTCAGCTGTTCTCCTTCGATTTCGCCTGTAATTCAGCTGTCTTGTCAGGAGAGCTGATGCACCTGACTTGTGATGGTTAGTCTGGCTGGAGCTTGGCTTGCAACCGCAGCGGGCGGCAATCGCACCGAGTGATCTCAAAGTGTTCCTCCAGCAACTTAGAGCTAGAGCCACCCCTCGCGGCCCTGGCGAGGATGAAATTACCCCCTTCCAATAGATCCGCAGGGGCTAATGGAGTGGATGAGTTTGTGGGTGTGGGCGCGGGGGGTGGGATGGCACGCGCTGATAAGACGCTTGGTGCATGGCTGCCCATTTTGAAAAGCAGTCTGTGCTCGTGCCCGTTCCAAGGCTAGTGAAGTTGTCTGCAGAACTCCAGATCGGGCAGCCTCAAGGCCACAGCGGGAGCGCGTCTGCGTCTCAAACACATCAAGACTCTGTGAGCTTCATGTGGCCGGACGTCATCAGACACCGGTTCAGCAAGCTTAGGGGTGGATATGCTGGGCCACTTTGACACTTTGGCCACTGTTGTCAGCTACAAACAAGCATGCAAGTCTAGATGGTTGTGGCATAGCGCCGTTTTGCATCAGAATATCGCTACGGTATAACCGGAAAGTTGGCTGCTTGCCATTGCACACCTTGATGGATGTGTCAAGATCCGTGCACGGTTATCGACGGATACTACAAGTCAGAATCATGCTACGTGTTCACCACAACTCGATTATGCATATGCTGATTCGTAAGTGATAGCAAGAGATACGTAAAAGCTCACGGCCAGTGCTGACTTCTCAGTAGTGGTCCGTCTCGTCGCTTCGCTGAGAACTTCTATCCTGTCCAGCGTTTCGAGAAATTCTATCACATGTCTCAGAAACCCACCCACCCTCACGCCTCTGTGGACATTGCCGAATCAGAGGGAGGACACACGTGCTTTAAATCCAGGTGGAACTCCTGCAGACGGCAAGCCATCCGTGCAAACAGTTTCCGCAAAGGTAAGCATCTGCACAAAGATACGTAGGCACCTCTGCATCCGCCACCAGATCTTTGCAAAGTCCTTCAGCAAGTTCCGCAAGACCTCCAATGTACAATGCCAGTGATCCTGTCAACTTGGAAGGCTGCATCCTGCTGTACAACGCTTGATATCATTGAAGAAACTCATGGTAACACCCGGATGCGATTGGCATGTCGCTTGTTCACTCAGTAGGGCGCTTCGAGTGAAATTGCTTTGTTCTCCCATGTGTTGCGCGCGGACACAACATGAGCCAGAGCCCTCCGGCATTCGTTGGGCAGGTTTTGGCAAGGAAATCCGGAGCAAACCCACGATGGACTGCAATGCGTAATCTTCACTCGCAAGCGCAACAACACATCATTCAAGTGCTACCACCAAGA
>CAJNIZ010047260.1:88244-125243 GCA_905231905.1 Symbiodinium pilosum | reverse complement strand
ACCTCTGGTTTGATGGTTGCCCATTGCAACTTGGGGGGAATGTTCAGGGCTTCAAGATCTTGATAGTCATCCTATACGTAAAATATACAAAATATGGAGTTTCAAAAACCCAGGCCCCACAGCCACCTGCTCTCCTGGAAATCCTGATGGCCCTTTCAGGACAAGCAAAGAGGGGTCCACTATGCCCTGCTCTCAGCCACCCATTTGTTTGGGTGCTCTTGTCAATGTCGGATCCAGGAATTTTGAAGCCAGACCAGGATGACACGAAGCCATACCAACTGAGAGGGCATGTCGAAAGGTTTTTGGATGCCGGCCGCCCTCAAAAGAAATGGAAGCCACTCCTACGTTCAAGAATACCGCTGCTTCCCTGCGCATTTTCGTGCCGCAGCCCTCGACTGCTACCATGGCCTGGGGGGTTTGCTTGATGCGTCTGCTTGTGTTAGTATGTAGTCAGCTTACTATCAGCTCACATCCGAATTTCATGAACATGCTTTCCATGGCGCCTAGAAATGGCTTCCATCCGAATTAGTCTGTGCCCACTGGAGGCATATTCGGCTAAATGGAAGCTATCCATAAAGACAAGGACAGGATCTTTTCTAGAGCAACATCGCAAGGTGGTCAACAGAACACCAGACTGCAAAACCAAGCTCCAGATTAAGCGAGAATGGGACGATGATCCTCTTCCACAGATGGAGGAGGCTCTTGTGGACTCTGCAGACTATATCTCATGAGTTTTTATGCAGATGGACAAGTGCTGATGCAATGGCACTGTCTTTCGATGATTGTGAGGGCATGGACCCCGCAGAACAAACTGGACTACGCAACCGCTCAACAGTGCACTGAAGAAGACCACTACATACCACATAAGCTCTTTTTTTGCTGCAATCCTGCTGACATGAGGTGTTAGGTGGAGGTATCGCTTTGTCAGATCGATTCTAATATGAGCTGGTGGTGCCTCAGGGGTGCTCGCAAAATGCTGGAGCTAAGGGTCATCTGTGCAACTGGGCTCCCATGACTTTGCATGACTCTCAGTTCCAAGAAGGGTTGCCGAGGAGTCCCGCGACAAGAAGTACTCGCACGGTGGCTAAAACTGCTTCTCACACGTTGTTGAGATTCATGTCAAGCAGATAAAGCAGGAACGCTCGACCTAACTGTACCCTCTCGACGGCTGATGTGCAACTCATGAGCCCACATGAATCCACGAAGTCTCGTGGTTGTGCCTCCACATCCTGATCCTGCTCCCGCCCCTGTCCTGCCCCATCTTCGTTGCTGCAAAGAGACACTACAAAAACTGAAAAATAGGCCCAAAATGGTCCACAGTGACATGCTGAACGATGAGCATCACCAAATATCGCCAGATGAACGCGGGACACTCCAGAGATCTCCAGAGCACTTGCAAGCCCAGATCTGTATCAATCTGCAAGGGTTACATTACAGAATCTTGTTGGATGTTTTCTGCAGAGCCTCACTGCGACTAGTGAAATCCCAAGGTCCAAAATGATCCATCTCTCCGCAAACTCTCGATTCACTTAGAGGAACAGCTTGGACGAGATGTGCTCTGAATTGATTTGCCGGGTCATAGTGTGAACCTGACAGCAGGTGTTCATCGGAGACTTTGCACAAATCAGCATGAAACTGGAGCAGACCTCCATCTGCTGCAACACAACTTCAGTGTGTGCCGCTTACTTTTGGCGTTCCGGAGTCTCCCGCATCAATCAAGTCAAAGTTCCTGCAGAAGCATTGTAGCCCCCTCTCGCCTCCCTCCCAACCGAGAGCGCAAGCTTCGCAAAATCACCTTTCCAATTCAACTTGGGCATTGGTCTGCGAAGTGTTGCCAAGCATTTACAGCTCAAGCGGAAGTCCCGCACATTCAATTGAACTCCTACTTGTCTGAGGCGAATCCAGGCCGGCACACAAGCATGTTGCACTCGTCTCGGGAGGTTTTTGTTTATCGGAAGTCGGGGCTGGAAGTGACAATTGGAACACTGCCACGAAAGGGCCTCAACCGAGAGTCGTGTCCCAAAATGGCTTCTATGCAGCCCCAAACACGCAGTGGCACCCGGCACAACAACACTCTGCGAGACCCCGCATTCACAAGTGCTGTTGAAGCATACATCCATTGAAGGTGGGCTGACAACTCTTGGGGGACTCCGTACAAAGCTGGGAAGTGCTGCTGGACATTATTGACGAAACACAGGAGACACAAAATTCGCATCGACACGACTTTAGCAGGTGTGTTGACAACAATAGTGACACGGCCGAGAGGCGCGCAATCGCAGGGCCCAAGCATTGGTCCACAACTCCCACAAGATTAAAGCCAGCTTTCTGAAGCTTTTGCAACACCGATTCTCACCCAGGAGTCTCCTTGCGGAACTCTAGGGACAGGTTCTTGATGACCAGCGTCGAAACCTGATTTGTTGCCAGTTTTCATGCAGCCTTTGTCACAGCTTGCGCCTCTCCTATTGTTTGGCGCCTCCTCAATGCCACGACGAAAGGCCCCTAGCTGCTTCCCGCCTCAAGCAGTGCAAACCTCAAAATGACAAAGGAACTCCAATCCAATTCCGAAGCCTATGAGGGCGGGTGAAGCTGGCGCAGTTGCACAAGGCCTCCGTGATGATTTCATTGCTTAGAACCTACGAAGTCTTTGGCTCTCTCTCTCTCGAAGCCTTCTGCCTGGGGCTTGACGCCGTTGGGCCAGACGGCCTGAGCGTCCTTTTCAGAGTCACTGCACTGTACGCGCAGTGTACGTCCGTGCTATCCACTTGGTCTGCTGAGGGCTTTGCGTGGAAGCAGTTGTGGAGAGCAGCTCAGAGCTCGCGATTCTGGCTCCGGCTCCTAGTTGCCCCCACCCCTCCCAAAGCATTGATTGGCCACTCTCTCTTTTAAAATTCCTGACCGGATGACGACTTTCAACCGCCGTGATCAGCAGAAAGTATCCCCTTCCAACAATTCCATAAGCTAGTCCAGAAAGCCCTGGAGAACTCAGAACACCTTTGGAAGCTTACTTAGGGCCATGCTGTTGAATTTACAGCAGGGACTTGCGCAATTCCAGCTGCTCGCCTCTTTTGCATTTGTCTAATAGCAGGCTGTTCAGACCATTTGTAGGGTCCCAACATCAGAACCCATCCAGCACCACCAAACCATCTGAGGTTAGAAATCGTTTCTGTGAAGCTTTGGATGAAAACACCCCCATAAGAGCAGGAGAGTTTACGCGACTCTTCCCCTTGCCTGCCCACTTGTGCGTTCCTGGTCGCCTCTGCGGTCTGGAGGCACTGGCCTCAGGATTGGGACAACTTGTCCTCTTGCTGCCTGGAACGAGTGCTCTCCGGAACTGAGTGCCCTCTAGGCTCGTAGCAACCAGCTGCTTTTACAGCTGGAGCCCTTCGCGAGCTCATGTGAAGACATCCTGGAGATCATGCCTATACTATGCTGCATGCCGTGAAGTTCCATCCAAAAACTGACTACTGAGGTGACTGCAGCAACGAACTTGTGGAAGCTTCATTCGCGGGAACAAACCTGTCATTCGATTCTTGCAGAGTCGGCCGACACAAGCATAGGCACTGTTCCTAGCCAGGTTGGCTGTGACGGACTGAACTCCGGTGCAGCCGGGTTGAACCTGTTGACATTTAAGTTGATCCTGTCTCCAACTGCTTCTGTCGGTCTGAGACGCAGCAAGCTCAGGCAACTGCTCAAAAAGCGGTTCATGTTCAATCGCTTGCGTCACAGCCACCATTAGTGATGCTTCAGCAAGGTCGCCTTTTCAAAAGAATCTCTGATCAGGGCAAACAGCGACGCTACAACTTCCTCAGGTCCGGGCAATGTCTTTGCTCGCGGCTTGGGTATGGCCGTATCAGCAAGCTTGAGCCCAACAAGGTGTGCCAGAATGCGTCACAGGCATAACTGCAGCTGGAATTAGTGCTTGTCGCGCAGCTAGAAGTGGAGCAGACTTTTGGCTGGTCAATCAGCAGATGTCGCTGCTAACGACGCAAAACAACTGATCGCCGGGTGCTATGGCATCAGACTTAGTATGATGTTGGCTACCATCCCCTTCAGTTGCTTCAAAGGCGTTCGCCGATTACATGTGCTTCATCTCGACCTGTTGGCCAGCGAGCTCAGGTCCTTGCCTGTGCGAAAAGGCCAGGCCAAGGCTTTGGACTGGCCTTTTCCAGGGTAACCTGCGGTTTGCAGATTGAGCAATGCACCGTCTATCAGCTTTTTAATTTGAACTTTGCTCAACGTCCAGATTGAAAGCATCCACCGCAATGCGACAATAGGAGAAGCCTTTGCAGCCGCTGCCATAGCCGCACCTGCTGTTGGCATGACCAGCCCACCGATGTTCAGGATTGACACTGACAGTGATTTCAGGCAAGGCCTGGCTTATTGTTGGAAAATTCGAGTCACTCCCCTAGACCACCGCGACATCCTCCCATCCTCTAAACTCATCGTATACCAGATCCCTCATCCCAAGCTGCGTATGCTTAGCTGCGATTGCTTACATTGAATTGCACCGGTGTACGTAGACTCCTGAGAAATGTAAAGCACTCAAGAGCACTCCAAGGAAACTGCAAATGCACTCCACCGACGGCCGTTTCGCACTTCTCGAGGAGCATACACTTGTGCAGGTTTCCAATCCGGTATATTTGCCTTGATGCCTGGTTATCCACCAGCTTTTCGAACCTCCGTTGTGTATGCTTGTTTGTTTGCTCCGATCCGGGAGCGTTGAAAATCTTTCCTCTGAGGCCTTGGGCTCTTTAGGCTCAACATGATCCAAGCAGCATGCAACACGTTGACGCTTGCACTCACAGCAGATTGCTTTCAAACCAGCTTTGGACATGTCTACTTGTACTGCAGACAGACATGTGCTCAACTGCTCGACTTGACTGTGCGTGCTTGACCTGAAAACCTAACGCAAAAGCTGTTGTTTCAAGCGCTCAGCAACATCCGCGTGTTTGTCATGACTGTGCCTGACATGTAAAACCTACCGCAAGGGTGTTTTTTGGCCACAAGCTGCACTCTACGTGCCCATGTCGACCATTTTTTGTGCAGGTACAGGAATCTGCGTCTAGACGTCCTTCCAACCATGTTCCGGCCGTAGCTTCGTTGGCATGGCTTCGAACAGACCGCCATGCCCCTGCTCTACCTACAACTCTTGGTAACAGAGTTGGACACACGTAAGCGGATCAATTGATCCAATGGGTGGCGGCTGCAAATCTTCTTTCCTTTTACATTGTTGTCTTGAGCTTACTTTACTTTGGCTTTTTAAATCCTCTGAAAATCTTTGCTCTAAGGCGCGGTTTCCGACATGTCATCACATGTACTGTCATGCTTGCACACCAAAGACTGCAATGACATGTCTGCACGTGTATTGTCATGTTTGCACATCCAGAATGCACTGACATGTAAACTTGACCGACATGTTGCACCACACTCACTGACACGTAACTGTCAAGAATGCAAAACGGCTGACATGTTTGTGTAATGGCACAAAAGGAACCTTTGGAAAACCCTACTTGAAGCGCTAATCTTGGCACAGGGGCCTTTTGCTAATCTTGGATGGCACAGGGGCCCATCCGTTTCTTTCGCAAGTTCATGGAATTGGTCAGACTCCACATCAGCTGTGGCATAGCCNNGCCCTCTTCGTTGGGCAACCAGCTATGCTCACTGGATTGCCCCCCTGCTGTGTTTCTTTGTTTAAACAAGTTAGAACTCAAAGTTCATCCTTTCCAAATTTTAGATTGAATCAACCTAGGCTTAAATGTTGAGCAGCCGACAACAACTCTTTGGAACAGAGCTTGACACACACACCCCTTCCATATCGGAAGGGAAAAGCAAACTAAGTTTTTTTGGCGAGTACGACAGCTCAATCAAACAATGTCTAAGGGGTGAAACTGTGGATGCAATTTGCACAGAAACTTTGGGGCAGATGTTGCAATGTTCGTGTTCTTGAACGCGGAAGCGATCATGCTGGTGTGGATGGACTGCTTGTATTTCTCCAGCACTCTGTACATGTTGTGGATTCTCTCTCGAATTCCTAGTTCAAATTCACCAGGATTGTCGTCATCATCTGATAATCGTGAGTTCTGGCTGGAACTCATTGGCATTGATGGATGGGTTTTCATGCACTTCAACCTGAAACGGCGAAGGACACGTAGATCACATCGTCTGGCAATTTCTTGTTCAACGGACTGCAACAGAAGTTGAGCTTCACGACGAAGTTGCTGAATTTCATGATCTGAAGCATTAGGAAGTCTCGCAATATGAGGGAAAGCGATCCATCGATCACCAGAAAAGGTCATGGCGATGCTACAAAACAACAAACTAACATGAAGCCTGTAAGCAAAAAGTTGACGCGTCACTGGTAAGGTAGCAAAAAATAAACGGTAGGAAATAAACGGCATGCACTGCAGGCAACATTGCAACAAAGAGTACAGTGAAAGGTACAGCGAAGGTTGCACTTGCGCCAATTTTCAACTCTTTGGTAGCTTTCAGTCTTAACCTAATGGGGACTTGACTACTGCAAGAAACATCTGATTGCATAGTCGTCCAGAAAACTCAAAGAAGGCATCTTGATCATCATCTGAATCCACCAATTGCCACCAATGGTCGGACTTGGCAAGGAAGGTTCCAATGTCGTGACATCTGCTGCATTCTGTGAAGTTGCAAAATTGCAACTCCATTGGACGACTGCAATGTAGAACAGAACCATTGTTTGGAAACAAACCCAAACTTGGCGAGTCTCTTCAAGCAAAGGTTCTTGCCTTTAATGAAGATCTTGGGACCAAATTGGCTGGAAGACTGAACAATGTGGCGACATCTTGTAAGATTCTTGGCACGAAATGCCGCAATTGAAGACTCAACACGATCTTGGGCAAGAAGGAATGCTTGGTCATCAGCAAAGGGTGGTTCTGGAAAAGAATCTTTTCGCAAGCTTGACGTTGAGGACTCTAAGTCGCCGCCAAAGTACACATCCGGGATAAAGACATCCAGAATAAAGAAGGAGATCTTGATAGATTGCTGCGGAATGGGGTCTTCAAGCACAACCATGGCTACTAAACGGGAGGCTCAGATTCATACTCAGAATGATACTCAGAAACTGAGCAACATAGCCCACGCAAGCACCTAAAAGCTTGAAGGCTGCAATGTGAACTCACCTGACAGTCCTCAAGCATGGCAATAGTTCGGAACAGTCTTTTGACAATTCGCAATTTGCAATTGACAAATAATTGGAGCTGTCAAAATTGGTAAGAAAACCGTAGAGAAAAGTTCTTTCCTTTGCAACAATGATTGACAAAGCACTCAATATGGTACTGAGTCTAAATTGAAGACATCACGAGAAGCTTTGGGTTGAGATGCTTTGCCATAGCTAACAACCTTCCTGTCAGTGCCCTGTGGCACATACGGCTGGGCTTCCAAAGCTGAAGGTGAAATGTCTGTTGTAGTCCTGGCGTTCATTGATGGTAACGTCCTCGTCTCCGTCTCTGTCTCTGGGCCACCCGGCTGGCTCTGCAATTACGTCACCATCATTGGGAGTGATCGGACTTCCGATCATGCGAGAAGGGCTCCCCGCCGTCTGAAGATCTCCACGATTTTGAATGATTCTATCAATGGGGCTCCTGGCTTCCATCAGTGCATCACTGAGGCTCCTAGCTCGATTTGTCAATGCTCTGGGGCTCCCGACATCAGCCGCGTGGCTTTTCCGAGGCTCAGCACCAATGTGATCATTAAGATGTGGAGTAACAGGAGCAGTAAGAGTATCTGAAGTTTGCTGATTGGTCACGATGTTGGTCAAGGAAAGGAGCTTGCGGCACAAGTCTTCAATGTTGCTGGCAAACTCTGTCTGAACATGTTGTAGACCAATAATAGATTCCCTGATGTCATTCTGTGTCTGTTGAACTTCTCGAAGTTGATTGGTAATGACGTCAATCTGAGACTGACAAATACGTTGGAAACTCACAAATTGTTGGTATCGAGCGCTCTAGTGGCGCTAGAGGGGCATGCGCTGCGTTTGCCACAGATGCTGTAGGTGGTGAAGGCGCTGAAGCTTTGATAGTTGGAGGTCGAGTAATCGGTGGGCGAGGTACATACTGAGCGCTGGTGAGTTCTGCATCACCAGCAACTGGAAAGGTAGTGGGATGCGCTGTACCCATGGGCCGATTTTGCATTGTGGAAAAATTGATACAAGGGCCTGAACTTGAACCAACGAAAATGCTGGAAAACCAGAGAACAACAAGTTCTCAACGCAACAAGAATGATTATTGAATGCATTATGTCAAGGTGCATTGCGTCAATTTTGCACCATCTTAGGACTCCAGTGTAATCCTAGCGGGTGAAGCAGGATGTCTTAAGTAAAAATCTGTTAGCAGCTTGACCATGTTGGCACTGGAGGCAATAGCACATGTCATAGGTGAGGCTGCAAGTGCACTCCGAATCGTTTTCTTCAATGTCCATATGGTCTCGATCTGACAAGAAATGTTGCGCAACTCGAAATTCAAAGGGTGGACACATGAAGCCTGTGAGGTAGCATTTCAAACAGATCCTTGTAGGTCTCGAACAGAGCTGCATCAATATCCTTTATCTCGGCTCGCTGGGTGTGCTTTAGCTTGAGCACGAGGATAGCATTGCACGTGACGGACAGTCGCAAGCGTAGCTGCTCTGGACCCGAAGGTAAAGCTACCGAGGACGATCCCTTCTTGACAGAGATATGCCTTTTGCTATCGCAAACTGGCAATAGCACATCGGGATAGACTTCGTCCCGACTGACCACTTCGTTTAGCGGCTCCGCGTGGAATTCTCCTCCCTGTAGCTCACTTAGCTTCTTTTCCACGTACTCCTTGGAGGGCACGCGTTTGTCTTCCGGCTCGCCATGAGCCGTCTCGACACTACTCACTTCAAAGGGGGAATCCCTTTCCAGACTACGCATGATGGCCGCCCGGATTGCGTCAGGGCCCCGTTCATAAGCAGTGGCCAGCAGAGCGATGGCGCTCGACGGGTCTCCACTCCGCGCCCTCCTCTTCATACTGGGCCCAGAGCTCCAAGTCACTGGAGAAGCTGTCGTCTCCTTTGGCGGGGAAAGGTTTGGGGCGACGGTTGCCTGCTTGGTCGGTCGCTCTTGGCGGGTGGCAAAATCACCGGAGGGCTTACCGCCAGTCCTGGCAATGGCCTTTGAAGTACCAGGGCGCTTCCGATTCCCGCTCTGACCAAAGAGGTTGGAACCGGACCAAGACCAAGCCTTCCATCGCTTCGACTCCTTTACATGATCTATAGACCTCGACTCGAGCTCCGGTCGGCAGTGGGGCGGAAGCCCTTCTCCGCACCGGACCGGTGGGGGAGCAGCATCGGGCGGCAGTACGCTCTCCCTATCATCAAAGAAACATGCCTATCCAAGGGGTCGTCCCGGGAACCACTAAGATTGCGGATGTTGGCTCTAAAAACCTGACGAAAGTGAGTTCTCTCCCTGGCGTTTAGAAGGAGTACGAGAACCTTTAGGGCTAGGGCTTCTAGCGGGCTCGCTCAGGCGGCGCTTACAGCAGGCTGCCCCGTTACGCGCACCTTTGACGGTGGCATAACAAGAACACTGCACTTTCTACCCTGGCAGGCAAGCATGTAAAGCTGACTGTGATGGTTTCGCAACGAAGCGATTTCCTTGCCTCCCAGCATGGTCTGCCTCCTGCAGACGAGTTGGCTCCGGGGTGGTTTGTCGTGGCAGCCCTCGGGCGCTAGCTCATGCTGTTTGCCGCGCACCACAAGTCCTATGCGTTCAGTACACCTCGCCCCAAGTTGAGACTCGATCATAGGCTCCAAGATCAACGAGGGCTTTGGCCTCTACCGCTGCGTAGGAGCTCCAATGAACTCCCCTGGCAATCGCGGCCACGATGAATCTGGTCCTCCCTTTCCGCAAGCTCCCTTACATGATGGGCGGTGGCACCCAGCACACGGTTGTGGCTCACCCATAACCCACGCCGATCTACGCGAGAACGCCTTTCCGGATCGACGGGCTACCCCAGGCTCAAGCACGACCACCAAGTCGTGTGGTTTTCGATTGACTCCTCGCCCACGGACCTCACGCTGGAAGTGCTCAGCATCAGCTGCTCTAACCCGCTGGGCCCAGTCAAGGTGAGTCTTTGGTATCCTTGCAGCACCGGCGTCTCCGGAAGGTCAACAGCAGTAGCCGGCCGCCACCATCGACTGAGGAAGTGGAGTAAGAGGAGCACCAGGCCGAGCGTAAAGAGGGCCACGACCAAACAGCAACCCATAGCCACTGATGGCCACCACGTGCCGAACATCCACACCCCGCAGGTATCCACAAGGAAAAGGAGCCAGCCTCCATTCAAGCTCCTACGAGACTTGGGCGTGGAAAAGATCGAAATGCCGCCTCCCCAAGCGAGGAGGCGGAATCCCCAAAAGAACCAGTTATCGGACGGCTGCGTCCTGGCATTGTTTTGGGTTGCACTAGAGTTTGAGGAGCTGCCCTGCCCGCTCAAACGCCAGAAGTCCCACCAAGCTCAGCTGGTGGAGATTGATGTGGTACCGCCACTGTCCGATGGCGGACCAACTCCTGCCGAACTACCGCTCGGGGCAGCTTGGTAGGAGAACGTCATACTGGCTCCCCTCTGAAAAAACGGGGGCCCACCAACCCCAGCAACCAGTCGGGCCGGAAGCGCCCAACCGGCGCCATTATGCCACAGGCTTTTCCAAATACAGGTACTGAGAGCTCGGGCCAAATCTTGAGACATGCCCCTGCTCCCGTACAGAACTCAATGTTAGCCTCTAACAATCAAGTCCGGAGCAATTATAAGTACTCCTCCACCAACCAGCTCAAGGCCTCAAGTAGGTCCTGGCAATGCCTTTGCTCGCTGCGTGGGTATGGCCGTATCAGCAAACTTGAGCCCAACACGGTGTGCCAGAATGCATCACAGGCATACCTGCAGCTAGAATTGCAGTGCTTGCTGCGCAGCCAAGAAGTGGAGCAGACTTTTGGCTGGTCAATCAGCAGATGTCGCTGCTAACGACGCAAGACAACTGATCGCCGGGTGCTATGGCATCAGACTTAGTAGGATGTTGACTACCATCCCCTTCAGTTGCTTCAACGGCATTCGCCGTTTACATGTGCTTCATCTAGGCCCGCTGCCCAGCGAGCTCAGGTCTTTGCCTGTGCGAAAAGGCCAGGCCAAGGCTTTGGACTGGCCTTTTCCAGGGTAACCTGCGGCTTGCAGATTGCAATCCCATGGCAAGAAGCAATACACCGTCTATCAGCTTTTCGATGAAGATGAGGTCTGCGCTACGACTGAACCTTTGCTCAAAGTCCAGGTACAGCCTCAGCAAAACGTCAAAAACCATGAAAACAAGTGTGCTCTCTCTCTCTCTCTCTCTCTCGTTTTCAAGGTTTCGGCCCTCCGGGCAGCATGGTGCTGCGAGAGCTCCCTCCACCAACATCTTGCCACAGTGCAAGACCTTGGTCACAGCACGGTCAAAAACTGCAGTTGCACAGTTTTGAGCTGAGGCTTGCTTTGAGTGACTTCGGCTGGAACTGAACCTCCACCAGCAGCGCAGCAGGATGGCAACAACTAGAAACTGGTTGCTTAGCCCTGCCTTGATATCAGTCTTGGCAGTGTCGCTCGGCACATGGACTGAAATCTCAACCTCCTCGGTGTCCTTAAGAATTTGCAGGATCTGAACTTTTTGCTGCAGCCTTGCATCCAGGCCTGCCGCCATTTGTAGGCATCAGTAGACCCACCTTGCTGTGGAGGCCTTGCAGAAGGGCTTGTGAGGTAGCCCTTGGCAGAATGCTGCCAAAAGCAGGTCAAGGTGTCACTTACTTCTAGTCAGCTGGCGGTGGTCCAGGAGGTGCAAAGGGAGCAGGTGCTCCAGGTCTCGGTAGCCCTCCAGCTGCAGCCACTGCCTTGTGAACTGCAGATTGAAAGCATCCACCACAATGCGGGAAGAGGAGAAGCCTTTGCGGCCGCTGCCATAGCTGCACCTGTCGTTGGCATGACCAGCCCACCGATGTTCAGGATTGACTCTGACAGTGCTGTCAGGTAAGGCATAGGTTCTGTTTGGAGGCATCGAGTCACTCCCCTGCATCCTCCCATCCTCCAAACTCATTGTATACCAGATCTCTCATCAGCCCGAGCTGCTTCCCCGCAATTGCTTACATCAAATTGCGCCGGTGTACTTAGACCCCTAGAAAGTGTAAAACACTTCAAGAGCGCTCCAAGAAAACTGCGAGAGCACTCCATCGATGGCATTCTCGCACTTCTGGACGGGCACACACACACACACACGAGAGAGACTGCGGCGCGAGCACAATGCCGCGCCCAAATTGCGCGGACTCCCGTGGGCATGGAAAAAGCATGCGCAATGCCACCACCAATTCGAAGCAACCAGCCGACGTTAGCATGCTCTTTGGGCGACAAAGCTTTCATATGAACGTCAGAGGAAATAGATCAACACAGAAATGCAACAGCAACAATCAACATCGACAATCAGAACAAGCCCATAATTACAGATCATACGGCCATGCCTCCAGGATTTTCTGGTGGTTCTGGAAACTTGTCCCAAATCTTGTCACCGTATCTGACAACAAGCTGCATGGCCTGAAGCAAACGCAGCTGGAGTGGCGTTTCCGCTCCCAAGTCCAACCACATACTGCGCCTCCGACACGATCCCCTGCGGGTCCTGTGACGGCTCTATGGCCAGCGCCTGAGCTGCCAGCACTTCTCTCCTCGCCAACTGCTATGTCAGGAGAGTAGCATGCGGACCTCGAGCTTGAGAGCTTCTATTTCCTGCGAGAGTTCTCGCTCGGCCGCTAGAACCTTGCAGATAGGTACGGGCAGTATGCTATGAGTTTGATCTGGCAAGCATTCGCACGGCCAGTGGCTGAATTCCAAAACTTCGATGTAATTATGCCCTTGGAGAAGAGCTTCCAATAGCCACGCGCCTGGGCCCCAGCGTCAGCACGTCTTGCTACCGCATCACTCCCAGTAGACGAGAGCGAGACATCTGCGTCAATCTTTTGCAGCAGAGACATATCTCCAATTGCACGCTGCATCAGTCTATACCTGTCCAAGTCTACGAACCCTCCTTTAACACCCTGCAGAAACGCATATGTTTTGGTTGATTGAGCTGACAATAAATCATGTCCACACATCTGTACGTATCACTCCAAACAACTTCAGGTGATTTCAATGTTGAGCAGACCTACGCTATGGAGCACTTCAGCAGGTCTTTCGCATGCGCTGGCAGCTTGCACACCCACTGATCTCCGGCCATGTCCTGAACGAAGCTCAACACGCTTCAAGTAATCAATCATGGCATGGTTTGCTTCCACCAAACTCCTCAATCACGGGTCCTCTTTACTTCTCTTGCAACCCGTCATGTCATGACAGCCCTGCGCGAATGCTGATAATTCGGTGAGCGACGCTGTCACCCTATCACCCCCTTCCAAAATAAATCTCCTAATAGATCCCGTGACCTACCGCCCAGCCAACCAGTAATCTTGCTGCCCTACTTAGGTGCCTGACCAGATTTGTTGCGTGGCATCCCATCTCATACCACAAACCAGACCTTTTGATGAAATTCCGGCCGTCTTGTTACGTGAGGGGCAGGCCATGGTCAACGGAAGCTAACAGGTGCATGAGATGCCTGTGCATCGTGGCTTTCAACCTGATGAAGGGATAGCTGGTTGGCTACTGGTAGAGCATGACACACGAGCAAAGTAACGAAGGATCCGAACGACAGGTGACAGGATTGGAAACGATTACGGCACAAAGGAAGACATGACAGGGCCGGCTGGAAACAAAGTAGATACGCATGAGAACGATGGTGCGAAATGCAGGAAGGCTCAGTACGTGATATGTGTGATTTCGATGACGATGACTGATGAGGAGGCTGCTGCTGTTGATGGTGATAAGAACGTGATGATGACTTGGGCAATGATGGACTTTGGATAGGTGCATGGCACTTCGTCAAGAATATCAGGCTGATGTCCTTTGCGAACTCGCCCCGCAGCTTGTCTTTCAGCTGCTGGTAGGCCTTAGAAACCAGGCAGTTCGCAAGCTGGGTCTGACTGTCTAGCTTGCAGAGGCCTCGATCTTTTCCTCCGGTAGCGCATTTCTCGGATATGTGGGCTTCACCTCGACTGATCACATCTGCTACGCACAGAGGTGCGACGGTTCTTCGCCAACCTGAGGCCCAAGCACCCAACTCTTCCAGAGACGACGGTTGCCTAACACGCAAGCGCAGGAGGGGGGTGCCGAAGTTTAAGCAACCCCAAGCCTCAAGGCCAACCAAAAGCTCACTGCGGAAGAGATGACCAGGCTTACCGCCACCACGACTCCGACAGCCAGCCTTACTGCCACTGTCTCAGAAACTTACTTTTGCCAACAGTCTTGCTTTGCAGCATTCGCATGGCAGCAATCAACCTCCTTGTCCAAGATGTGAACTTTGTGAACTGCATACTGAGCAGGCCGCAGCCATGCTGCCATGATGCGGCAAGCCCGCTAGGCGCCTCTTTGGGCAGCAGTTCATTCCCAAAAGTGAACGAAAACGAAGGCGGCACGCCGCCTTGTCAATTTGCCACGCTGCTCAATATCAGGACCATGGCTGGCTGACGTTTGAAATCGGGCATTGCAAGTTCAGGTGTGGCCGATCCGTGAGTGCGGTCAGTCTTTGCCTTTGTCTCCATTGTGCCGGTGATGCGTTTAGTGCGCGGTTACAGTCTGATGTGCGTGGGCTGCCAAAGCATGGCCTGGATATAATCTGAATAGGCTGAGGGTCTGCAAGGCTTCATTGCCTCAAGCTAACAGCCAAAGACAAAAAACATCAAGAGGCGCCTGAGATGCACTGCATATGTCCGCTGAAAGGAGCTCCAGCGGCACAGTCACCGTTGAGGATGGGGGTTTGGATTTGGAACTTGCGGCTCTTTCTTGTGTGAAAGAGGCCCTGCCATAATGCCCAACAATTGTAACGGAATCAAATGCAATCTTCGCAAAGATCCCACCACAGCCTACTTGGCTTTACATCGTTAAAGATGAGACCACACTGCAAGACCAGCAAGCTTAACGCTTTTGAGAATTTTGACGATGCACGTTGCCATCCCCAACTGTATGCACCATTCGATGCCACTCTGAACAGGGGTGCCATGCATCTAGTCATCGTCGACTTCCTCTGCACGAGCTTGAGCTTTGGAGCCCAGACTCCTGAAGTCAGCAGCGTGTGGCGTCTGGGTCGTGCGATGTGCCGACTTGTGAAGCGATCGCCAGCCTTGCTCGTTGGACTGTCTGCTCTGTTGCCTTTGCCAGATCATGTTTTGAGCACTACGACAGAGCCCTGCACCGATCAGCCTGTGCTATGGCGACCTCGCTGGCAGCCTGCCACAGATCAAGGACACTTTGATCAAGGGATTGTGTGAGCATCGCGGTGAGGGAGTCCTGAAGCTGGCGGAGCTTTGAAAGTAATGCCCCAAGGGTGTCAAGGCCTTTGGCCACAACCTTCCAAGCACTGCACCACTGCTTTCACAGTGCTTTGCGAAACAGTCCAAGATCTGATGTTCCCACCCAGCCTCGCCGCTTCGGGCCTCTATCTCTGCTGACAGCATGGCGTTGGCTCGTCGCAGACCTCTGCTGCGCACATGAAAGGCACCTGCCCTGAAAGGTGCTGGTCTCAAGTAATCAGGTCGTAGCTAGACCTTTTCCAACGTTTGTGCTTGGACAATGCAGTCGCGTGATCCTGCACCTCCAGCTCTTTGAAACATTTCTCCTCATGCAATACGATGTGCCGTGCAAGTTGACCTGCCTGATGCAGATCGCTCTGCTGCTGGGCAGATCCTGGAAGCACAGGCTGATAAGGTCATCGGCGCGCGGCAACTGGCTGCAGATCCAAGCCCCTTTCAATCACGGATCTCCGCCCCACCTCCTGTTACATACCATACCTCCTTGTCGCAACCTGCTTTTACATATCTTTCTCACGAATGCTTGGTAAATGTATGCGTCCAAGATGTGAAAGAAAGAGCCTTGTCGCTGAGGAGCTTGTTGCAAGCATTTGCAAGCTAGGCATTTCTGCTGCAAGATGTTACAAGCCTATATGGCGGAATGGCCCCCCAAGCCTGTTACAAACCCGTTGTTTTCTTCACGGCCAACTCCACGCACATGACCATGTAGGCGAACCCGAACAAGACGGAGGAGCCTACCCCGCAATTCTACGACCGCCTACAGTACCAAACATCCCGCAACACTACCGTTGAAATTCAGTTTGCCTCTTCCGGAACATGTGTGCTTTTGCAAATCATCGAATTAGATTTCAATAAAGCTCCACGAGTACAGAAATCACACCCTTCTCTCTAGCCATTGGCAGCGCCTTCTTGCTCCTGAGGCTGGACCGAGGCACCTTTGATGCTGATAGTCGAATGCTTTATATGAAGGCCAGCAGAGCACACTGGGAGTTAGAGCCTGCTCAAGTCTGCAACTGCAGTGGACAGAGGAACAGGCGTTGGCCATCGCTTTGTTCTCCAGGAGCTTCTCGCTGCGCTCCTCCTGATCACCGTGCGAGGGAGCCAAGTGTATCTAAGCCGCGCGAGCTGTCCTGTATCCGGAGATAAACTCCCAGAGACATTTGAAGGGGCTGGCGGGGGGACCTGCAGGCAGGTTGGCGTAGCTGCACGCAGCTAGCTTGCCAAATCTTTGCGCCTGAACAGGCCTCAGCTCCTCAACCTGGGGTTAAGGTAAACTCAACGTCACGAATCAAAACTTGGCTTCTCTGTGCCTGTCCCGGCTGTCCCGGCGGTCTTGGGATTGGTCGTGTTGGAGCAGTGTCCATGTAGGGCGGAGCCTGGTTCGCTGCATATACTGAACACACCCAGCCCCTCAGCCATGGCAGCCACAGGCTTTCTAGGTCCCAGGCCATTCTAGGGTCGGGCCACCTGGCATAAGGCTCTTGCTGCACTGCTTGCACCTGTAGCAAGGACCAGGAAGCAAAACCAACACGTAATTGATGAAGTTGGCTGGGGGCTTAGCTCGATTGAGCACTGCACCCACACCTGCAGCTGCACCCACGCCTGCTACAAAGTAGCAAGAAAGCACGGATCTCGCCCTGACCTCACCTGAACCTGGACTTGACATATGAAATCTTGCACCTGCTGCTCCAACACCAGCTGCAGCCACCTGAGCAAAAGTCAGCCAACATGTCATGACGGATATGGAATCTGTAAGCTTCATGCATCAGGATTGACGGTGGTCAGCGCTGCCCCCGCCACAGCGCCGCTGGTGAGACCCAGGGCAGCTCCAGAAGCAGCTCCTCCTGCAGCCCCGGCCTCCGCATGTGCTGCGCAAATGCTCGAATGAGGTGGTTGAAGATGAGGCTTCAGCCCTTCAGCTCTTCAGCTCTTCAGCTTGCAGCTCTCTTCAGCTCTCAGCTCAGGAGCTGAGTGTCGGGCAAGGCTGCCTCCGGAGCCACCAAGAGCGGCGCCGCTGCCAGCGCCGGCAACGGCACCAGTGACCGCACCAACGAGAGCTCCAGCAATGATGTCCTGAAAACAAAAATTGTGCGGTCCGAAGGGTTGTCGGTATCTGGCCTCCACAACCAGAGGTGTACGCAGCTCTCGGTGCCTTTCCGCAAAACCTGCGCGCTGAAACCTAAGTCCACTAAGCTGCCCTTGCTGCCCTGTTCCTACCCTTGCCTCGAGCGGGAGGCTCAGGTCCTTGTCAGCGCGTCGCAGCAAAGACAACATTCTGCCCAGGTTGGAATGAGCTGAACTGGTCAAAACACACAACTGGGTGGTACTTTAGGTACGTAAAGGCCTGGAAAATAACCTTTCAGTTCTTGCGGGTCCCACCCCAGAATTAAATCCAGACCACAAACAGAGGTCTGGAATTGAGGAGTCAAGTGTAGCAGCTGATCATGGAAGATCCCATTTCCATTCCAGACCCCCTTTAAGTTCTGTAGTTTAGATTCCAGACCTCCTGGCTCGCGCAGTCACATCCTGTGAAACCCGTTAAGTGGGCACGAAGCGGGTTGGTCTGGCAACACTATGGGGAATGCACAAAACTCGCAGCCGCGCAAACCACACTTTTTGCCTGCTCCCCGGATTCGTCACTGCCGAAATCACCGAGCAGGCATACGCAGGCTTAGGCCGCACCCACCCTCTTCTAGTTACTCACACCATCGCTTGGAGCTACCTGCAAGCCTAGAGCGCTGTGCAGTGTGTGTCAGTGCCGATTGGCGACCCGCTGAGGTGCCCAAATCTACCTGTTACCGGGTCGGACTCCCAGTGGTCTAGGGCGGATTACGAGGCGGCCTAAGCACGTTTGGGCGACCAGGTAAGCCGAGCAAATCTACTGCTTATCGTGTCGGGCTCCTGGTGGACCCTCGGGAGCATTATTTGCCAGCGGGTCGCCCCTGGTGTTCTCTCGGGGCTTACCGGGTGGTCCCTCAAGAGTAGGTTTACCTGTTGCTGCCGATCTGGGGGGCCTAACCAGCTGGGTCCAGGGGGTCTGCAATTGACAGAGAGGATCTGAAATTAGCGTGCTCATGCACTACGGGGTTCATTTCAGACCCAGGGTCAAGCGGAGCCATGGCTGGGGGCTATAGCGCCTGGGCCTCTAAGGGGTTCGCAGAATTACTTATGATAAATTATCCCAGAGTGCCACCCAAACAAGAGACTTGGACTGAGGTGCCGGCCCGGACTGGACGGTAACGAAGCTTGATCTTGAGGGCGCTCCTGGTAAGGACGACAAAGCTGGAGAGACCTGTAAACGAAGCAAGCGGAGTTCCGAAGTTGACGAATACCTTATCAACGCCAGCCAACATCCCCAAACTTGCGGTCATCCTCCCGACCAAAAGTGCGTGAGGTATATGGCGTATTAGCCTGCCAGAAGCACCATGGCCCCGGGTGCTGTTCCCTGTGCCATGAAACACGCGGTGGGCGCCTTGGCCTCAGCATTGCTGGAGTCGAGGAAGCTCCTCCTGGAAAAACAACACACATCTCCCACGGAACATCTTGCAGAACTGGGATCAGACCTTTCGTGATCGAATTTCATGCAAATGGTGCATGATCATGCGCACAAAACAATATGGCGTGCGCAAGCTGAGCTTAGTATAGCTTAGTTGGGTTTAGGTCTTCATTGGCAGAAGCACTTGTTTACGCGGCCCTGAGGGTGTTGACTGTGGGACGTCCTGATGTCTTCACCATTGGATGTATCGACGGCGCAGAGTTCATTGCCCAGGTCAGACTGCCACCAACGCAAAGACAGACCGCCACCGCTGCAGCATGTCGAGGCACTTTCATCGCTGTCTACATCCACAGGGCCTGTCTCCTGAGGCCATCAGGGCTGCTGGGTGATGGGCCCAGGCACCATACTATCGCCTTGGTACAAGGCGAAGAGGCCCAACGTCATAAACGCAGCATCCTGCTAGTTGAGGCCAGGCTACAAAAATTCCCAGGAAGCGTCTGCATGGCAACCGCCCGAAAGCTCGAGGTCTTGACAAGCCGTGGCCTGACTGCTCAGCATGCTGGGCCCTGTCTTCGGGGAAGCAAAGAGCACCACTGACAGAGCCTCTTCCCCTGATCCACCATGTCGATCGCCATCTGGGAAAGTCATAACTTGTTATACTGACAACTTGTGGACATTTGGCCCGTTTGAACCTAGAGTGACATACCTTCAGGTTCGAAGCACAGGTTGATGAGTGGAACACAGCTAGCCATGCATTGTTTACTTGTAATTTCCAAGCATGTCCAGCTCTCATGAACCCGCACAAATGGAAAGCAAGTTTGTCAAACACGGTGCAAGAAAATCTTGCATCACCGTCCCATCCTACCTTTACCAGCTCGGGTACACATTTTGATGCTGGCATCTTCGGCTCTCCAGCTGGGAGGTGTGTCGGGTGCAGGGCTCAATACACGGTGGTATTTCCCTCTGCGATCACATCACATTGAGGAGGTTCTTGACTTGAAATCAAGTTCGCATCTTACATCAACCCCACCCAACCCAGTTTTCCAGTACCTCGTCAACATGCTGCATGGAAGGTGTGGATTCATTCTAGACGCATGTGCACAGTAGAGCAGTAGAGCAAGCAACCGCATAAAATGGCTCCAAGTGAGGCAATAAATCTGCGCAGTAACTACAGCCCCACGTCACACGAATGATTGGTGGCCAGACTCTATGGAGTTGTACAGGATCCATCTTCAACCTGAGCTCGAAGCCCTCGATACGGCATCGCGCATGGCACCAAAAAATGAAGAAACTACCGATCAGGGCAGAATATATCTGGCTTTCGAGAACGTCCACATTGTCAGTGGAGACCTGGTGGAGATATGCGCTGCAGCAAGATCAGGATATCAAGATGGAGTCGACGATTATGTGTTCAAGTTCTTGTCCAGCCGCATGAAGCCGCATGACAATGAGCCTTTCAACAGCTGGTCCGGCACAGAGCAGCAAATAACGACAGAGTCCAAGCTGCAAGCCAGCGTGCAAAAGGTTGTCCAGCATCAGACGTCATCGCAGCAATTTTGTGGACACCATCTCTTCCGCGATTCGAGCACAGCTGTTTCATTGTGAGCGGTACTTAACACTGCCATCTAAGTTGGCACCATGCAGAACAACAATTCACATTGTTGAGGAACCACATTGAGCTCAAGGATACCAGAGTCTGTCATGCTCCCACCTGTGTCTTCTGGACCATCCTAGATAAAAATTGTGGACGCATGGCTAGGTCAACGAGAAAGTATTTAGGACAAGAAGAGCTTGTGCATGACAATGACTTGACGCACAAAGCATACACATCATCATTTGCGCATCTGCAGCCATCTGCTGGCTAATGCGACAATGCCGAGCAGCACCTGGCAGAACAAGCAACACACAGCAAGCCTTGGCCCAATCTTGTACACACTCCGATTCCATCGACTTGTGACAGCACTGCTTGGGGCAAATACAACAGCGTTCTTGGAACAGCACCGTCTGTCGCCACGCCACTTTTTTTTTCACTGCAGCCAACATGCAGCGTCATTTCCATGGACAAAACGCCTTCAAGTTGAACATTCCGTATACAGATACATGTTCATACATAATGAGCTCGACGTCGGAAGGCAGGAGCCTTACAGCTGTGCTTGCAAGCATGACGAATTCTCCATGTCCGCTTATCGTGGTACGCTTAACCAAGTGCAAACAGACGCTCAACTGGCCATGCGGCTGGTTCGACAAGTGTGCTACATGACCTGGCACTATCTGATCGCTCTGCCCCGCTGGCTGCAGCATCACACCAGCAACGCTGCAGTGTGCAATTTTGCTCGGGTTCTGCGCAGAGTATGTGGGGACGTCAAAGTTTCTTGGATCTCCACCTCTCCACTTTGAGGGTCCACATTTTCGAATCCGGATTCTGCGTGCAAAACAGCCTCCAGATGACTAGGTGCCCTACTTCCACCTGCTTTGGACTGTCATTCTTACAGGCTGTGATGCGGATGCTGGTTCTGCATCTTGGTCTGTTGAATTCTGTTGGTCGCTTGATCTCCTTGTTCCTTCCTCCCCCCCTCACCCTCCGTCCTCAGCCCGACTAGCCGTTTTGCTGCTTCATCCTGGGCCTTGACCAAAGGCCGTGCACATGAAATCTTCAAAGGCGGTGCCGAGTCCAGGATGCAAACGCAAAGATACCCCTGACAGCACTGCTACATACCCACAGCTGCCAAATAACGCTGTGCACAGGCACGTGGTCAGCGGAAGCCTAGCTGCAGCGTCCAGAGCTGGACGTGTCTAATTTTTAGCGACTGGGTCTGTTGAGCTCATGGATTTGACCAGATGTACTATGCAATGCGCTGACTCCGCTGATAGTGAGATTCTCCACTTCAGTAGGCTCCGCGGAAGTCCCCACATTTTCCCAGGATTAAGCCAAGCAAAGGCAGAGAGGACAGCCTTTCCAAATGCACTTTGGAGGACGGTTTCTTTGACTCGAGTTGCAAGTTGCTTTTCAAAAGAAAATCTCATCCGTAAGCAATATCAGTTCAGGCACCACGGCTGCACAGCCGAACCAACCCGCCAGCGTCAGCGACCTGATGCGGCACAGCGCACTAGTTGCAAACTAGTGTAACAGTACTGTAAATACTGCCACTACTGCAGCAACAAAAGTGTTACGAGCTTCTTCACTGAGCAACTTGTTGGTTGCCAAGGCCACGACGCCATGATGCATGCAGCAACGACAACTCCGGCTAGGACCTTGGTGACGCAACCCCACACACAAATGTCTTATGTCCTGTCGGAAGGATGGCTGCTCTGAGCATTCCACGGATGTTATTGCCTGCAAGATTGCCAGTAATGACAGCGCGAAGGTTTTTAACAAAGAGCTGCCTCCCAGATTTCCATTCCCAGTAGGTAGGCCACCTCTCAGTGAGGCAATTTGTCTGAAGGTCACATGTGCTGCTTGGAAAGTGCAGCCTTCGTTGGGTGGCTGAGCGGCTAGACCCTGCTTGACCTATGTCAGTCTGCCTCGACTTGACTTGGCTGTGTCCTGATAGTCCCCATCTGTTACCCATAGTTGTCTTCTGGCTCGGGGATGAAAGATGTCTATTGCTTTGTTGCTTGCTACCGGGATTGAGGTCGAGACCCAGGCGCCCCCCCCCCCAAACCCCTCACGCACTGTCCGGCACAGTCTTCAGGTGAGGACATACGATGAAGCAGCGCAAACGTTCTTCTCTCTTACACACTTCATACCTTGCAAAGCTCTTGGCATTAGAAGAATACTTTTGTATTTCATGCCGTTGATAATTGCCCCTGAGTATCTTTCATCTGTACAGATACGCTGGTGTTCCCCAGGACTCGTTTGGCTGTCTCAAGTGCAACCACATGCCAGGGTTCGAACCATAGCTCCAGTCCATGCTCCAGTCCCTGGCAAGGGTACGCCGACGAACCTGGCAGTGTGCATTATACTCTGCTTACTGCACACGTGAAAGCATGAACCTTTGCTTGCAGCTCTGAGGCACATGCGCTGCAACTCCAACCCACCTATCGTGGGCTCCAATGGGTTCTGTCTTCCTGCTGAACGTTGCGTGTGACGCGCAAGTGGTTGGGACAACAACTGCACCATACAGCTGCTTGCTGTCAGGGAACTGCGCTGCACGTTTTAGCAGCGGTGACAGCAATTGCTTGATTTGATCTATCCTCGCCAGGTCAAATGTCGGAGGTGCGTGAGATGTGAATGTAATCGTCAGCTGTCAGGACTCAGACAGGTGCAAGGACCCCATCGCCCATCAAAGTGCCATGCACAGCCCCAGATCACTTGGAGGGATTTTGCATTTTCGAGATTTAGCAGTCTTGTGATGGGAAAACGGGCGCGCGCAGGCATGAGTGAACTTCTAATCTGTGCTTCATCATTACCTTTGCCCTTGTCATCTTCAAGCAGACCAGTCGATGGAGGCATCCCTGCTGCTTGTCAACAATCAAGCCGTGAAACCACCCAGCTGTCCTAAGTGCTGCTAGAATCAACGGGATCGGTATCATGTTGCCCACAATGCAGAGCAGCATTACCTGACGAGCAAGTTTCGGGAAGTCTTGTCTACATCTGTTGGCTTGCTCAATGTGTTCACGTAGGAGAGAGCCCGTGGATTCGTAGGAGCTGGCAAAGCTGGCCTGCGGCACAGCGAGTCCCATCCAGAGACCCACTGGCACACCTCCCCGGAGCTCTACCTGCAAGTCTCGCCCAAGTTCCACACATCGCTGTCAGCCCACCTTTTGACCGTCCCCCTGGAGCGAGGCTCTCGCTAATGGCAAAGCCGAGATCAAAATCAGAATGGCCCAGTCCTGTCTTTGCAGAAGCTGAAGGTCACTTGGCCAACTTGGTGACTGAGGCCCGAGCTGGAATAGCAAAGCAACTCTTCATTTTGCTTGCCAACCGGATTCCAAGGTGAGGCCTGGACAACTCATGACAAGTTACGCATCGTGCGCGCAGCCGCTGCTGCTCAAATGGGTTAGCTAGCTTCAGCTAGAACAGTGTAGTGACGCTCCTGAAATGCGCAACCTCAAAAGAACCTCCAAAGACAGCCGACACCAGTGAGCTCAAATGACAGTGCGAACGGCCTGGCTGCAACGGCAGCCGTGGCAGCCTCTTACACGGTCGCGGTTGCAACTGTCACGACATTGGAGAACAATAAAGCAAGACATACAGCCTGCACACTGGAAGCGGCGGAAAGCCCAATGCAAAGTCCAAGCATCACACCGAGCATGGAACCTCACAAGAATGCATCAAATTAGACAGGTTCCTCTGTTCCGCCACAGATCTTCGGTTTCCATGCCTGTACTTGCGCGCTCTCAGAAACTGGAAGATGCTATGTCCTTTTATAATGCTGGCTTGGCATGCTTCATTTACAAAGCTTAAGTCTGAGAAGTGAGTACTCAACCACTACAGCTATTGAGGAAAAGAAGACGTGCTTCTGTGCGACTGCCACGTTCTGGCATAGGGGATGAAAGTCGGAGACACAATTACGTCCAGAAGACACGTTCATCGCATGACGGGATCGAATCGCAAGTCGTGGACTGGCAGCCATCCTACACGAAAATGTAATAGCAAGCAGGCATTTTTCAGTACATGGCGGTGACATGAGGAGTTAGAGTCTTCGAATAAAAGGGAGCTGCAGTCCATACAATGTGAGGGACTCAACCTTTCTGAACATAGTGTGTGGACGGAAGCCCTTTCGAACGCCCTGAAAAAGATGTTGCGATGAAACTAGGAACGTGTAACAAAATGAGCGCGTGAAAGTGACGAAAGATCCTGCGATATCCTGCGCATGCTGATGACAGAACCCGATGCGTTCCTCAGGATCAGGAACTCGTACGACGTGGCACGCTACGACACAGCAACATCTGGTGTCGTGTTCTGTGTCGACAGACCCCCCCAAAGGTATCCAAAGTACGGTCCCTTGACCATCCTCGTAGTTGTCTGTGCTTCTAGCTTTTGAGGCCTGGGAGACGCAGTTCCCGGAACTGTCGTCGCTTTTGATATCGCAGATCTCAAAAATGCCAATCATCAGAAGGATGGTGGGTGTCCTAGTCACGGTTTGCGAATTGTAGTTGTTTGTCGATGTTGCATATCTCAAAAACACCAACAGTCACAGGGGGGATGGTGCATGTTCCCACCACCCACACCACAGCGGGGAGGGGAAGAGCTGAATGACTTCAGAGGGAGGGAGGAGATACCATAGGGGGAGGCAGAGGGAACGATGTGAATTAGTTGACAATCATGGGAGAAGTAAAACCCACCACACCACGGATTGAGGAGGATCTGCCTGACCTCAGCAAAATGCAGGTCTTTATGCGGTTAGGAGTGTCAATTGCCAGAATGCTGGCAGCTGTAGGACCTGCTGTCACTACCATACCATGGGGGGGGGGAGGGGGTGGGGCGGCTGGCCAGCACTGCACCATATATCCTCTAAAGACTAGACAACATCCGCCTAACATGCCCATCGAAACCGAATCCAGGAAGTGAATTACAGACAGAGCTGACCATAATAGCAACTGTCAGGCTCACAAAGCCGACTCTGATTGAGCCATTAAATCATGTACATCAATTGAACTTCGCAAAGGAGCGTGTCAGGCGAGCTCGGGGCTTGTCGACAGCCTGAACCTGACTCTGAGTTGGTTTGCAGTTTGAATGATGTTGAGAGGCTTCTTCAATTCTTCTGACTGCAGGACTGAGCTGTTGCCAGATCTCAATGGCAACATGCCTGTTCTGCGCCTGGAGCAGGCGTGGGCATGTGGTGGTTCACTTCATTCTGTGGTAACGCCACACAGAATATTTGCTCCCTGTTGCTCAACCTGGCGGGCCGCTGGGTTCAGGCATCTAAACACAAATTTGTAGGACAGGCAGACAGCGGCTCTGAAGGCTTGTGATTTTGGCTATGACCAGGCACAGCCGCGCGACCACAAGTGCGACCATAAGTCTTTCGAGCTAAGCGGGCAGTCTGTCCGCCGCGGCTGAGTTGTTTAAGCTCGCGCAGGAGCTGGTCCTACCCTTCACTGCTAGGTTGTCACTTTACGGACATCCTTCCTGACAAAATATCTAGTGTGCATACTCATGAAGCTTCAAAGAGTTTGCACTACATGCAAGTGCAATCAGAATTGACTTGAAAAAAGCAGCAGCCTTGCTGTCTGGGAAGGGAAGCCCGAGAAGAGCTCAACGCCTAGACGAACCACCGGACCAACACCACACGTATCAAATAACCCATTGATTGTGTCGCCTGCCTGCTCTCCCATGGCCTGTCATGGAAGGAACTGCCTCCCGCGTGAGAACTGCAGGGTGAAAGACTTCAACTAGAGGAAAGGCTTGGGGCCAAGCTGCAATGCTCAGCGCTCAAGCTTACATGAGCTCTGCATCTGGAGCGCAAAAACCACTGAGCAGTATTACCCTGGCCTGTCTGCTCCCCAGCGTTGGACACGTCAAAGCTATTGCCTCTGGCTCACCAATAATTTCTTTGCCAGTTGTATCTCTCACTTGGCTGCGGGCATCTCTTGTGTCCGAGTGGGGGAAACGCCGGTGGAGTGACCTCGGTGATTTCAAGCTCCCACACACATGTCATGTCTTTATTGCTTGCTGAGAGGCTGGTGCGAAAGCAAGATGACACCCGCCCCGGCTAGTAGGGCACCTTTAGCACCTTCCAGCACTAACGACAAGATAGCAAATGCATGGGCGCGTGGTTTGCGAGGCACCTTTGCAGTCGCGGTCTAATCTGCGCAGCATTACTGCGCAGAGTGCCCTTACTATTGAAAAAATCTATAAGCTGCCGCAAACACGTGTGGTGCTCAATCTGACCTTGACCTTTGGCCTCGCATCGCATCTCTCTGCACATCTCTTGCAGAAGCTGGTTGCAGTTTTGACCTCTGGGCACTTTCGCAGCGGCACGCTGAAGGCTTTCCACCCTATTGGCCCTAGTGTGCAATAGTCCTACGGATCACAAAACCTCTCAATCGAGAGAAGGATGCAATTTATGCACCATAACAGCATGCATTAAACAATTTTGCGAGATTCAAAGTTGGCGCTTAGTTCACGCCAGCGAGCGCCTTCTTTGGAATGCGCCATTCCTGTCATATCTTTAAAAGAACTGTGGCAAGTGCAGCAAAGTGGGCGTTTGCACGGCGCACCGCTCCGTACAGCTTCTCCACACACCTCAGGGCTCACACCTGGTAAGTTGACATTTTCGCTCACCGGTTTGAGTAGGAATCGCACGCTCGTGGCCGTGCAGGTGCCGAGAAATTGCGGCCACGAATCTGGAGATTCGTAGACCCAAGAGGCTCGACCTCAGCCGCATCCATTGAACATAGTTGTGTTGCCTGCATCCAGATGGCCCTGGCGCAATCAACAAGGTGAAGGTCCGTGATCTGCCACCAATCGCTGGCATACACCTAGGCTAGAAAGACCACCCTCATGTCCTTGTGAAGTCGTCTGAAGATTTCATCCAAAGGCTTCAACTTAGACCTGTTTAGGGCCTTGGCATCCAGATGAAAGTCAGCTGGCCGACTGAAACGATCACCTTCTTGCCTGGGTGCAAACGGATGCTTGCATGGATTCCCTGCTCGCTAGAGCCCTGTGATCCTCCGAGACTTTGGCCCACCAATGATGGATGAAGCAAAGCCTTCCCAGTCTGCACAAACTCTGGAGACCTTCTCCTGCGGTGGTATATCAAAATGGCGCGGAGGGAAAAACCCAATCGCCTGCATGTCACAGCGTTACGGCCTCCCACTGATCCACTCCGAAGAGGTACCGCCTCCCACCAAAGAACTCTGCTGCCTTGGAAAGCAGGGAAGGGAACTTTTGAAACAAGGACTTCCGACAGGGGGGCAGCCTCCAAGCCCCGCTGGAGCTCAGGCCAGTGGCGGCGATCAATGACGATGTCCATATCCTGTAGGGAGGAGTTTTGCTGTTAAGGCAAAAAACCCAACCAGCCTGCCTGTGTCCAGGGCAAGATGTCATTCTCTCGAACAGCACCTCCATTCAGGTGGCTGAACAGCTTTATGCTGTTTGACCTGACCAGAACAGCCCACAACTCTGCACCTAGCAGCGTACCGTACGTGATGAAGTAGGGGATGTTCTGCTCGTGAAGCCATCCGGTGACATCTGCCAACATGAGCATCATGTAGTCACTGCAGCATCCATACCTGGGACAAGATTAAGTCTGACTCTTCACTCTGCTCAACAGCATTGGGAAGCCCTGTTTAAATGCAAGGCTCCGCGTAGACAGACTGAGCCAAGGTGCGGAGTCTGCAGCGACCTGCAACGCAAATACAGATCAAACTTCTTCGGCCCTTTCTTGCAAAATTCCCTGCCTATGCGAGGAGGTTGCGCAGGTGGCATTGCGATCGCACTTCGGAGTTCGGCAGGACACAGACTGGCAGCGTGGCTGGAGAGAAGCACTTCTGAGCGATACAGACATGGTCTGATTGAGCTTCCACTTCGTCCGATGCGCAGGAGGCAAGGGGCGGTTGAAGCCTGTTCATCCAGTTGATGCTGGTCTTCCTGTGACCAAGTGATCCGTGATTGCCTTCCTTGGTGCGGCCTCGGGAATTGCCACCTCTATGCCTAATGTCGCATCCTAAACACTTTGCCACCACAGGCGGAGCCCCCTACACAAAATGGCGATGATAGCGATGTCCTTTCTGATCCAGGACTGGACACAACAAGTGAGATGACCAAGGTTATCATGGCTGCGAGGATCGTGATGAGGGTGGATGGCAAACAAGCATTAGAAAACAGGATGAATGATGGCTGGTTTGTTGGTAATACGGAGATGACACATTAAGCTGAGGCTAAGGCTCTACCGATTGTAGACATGTGCTGATGGCCAAACAGATGCTGACACCCGATGACCATAATCCTTTTGGTGGCTATGCTAGTGATGATAAGCTTGACGAACATGATTGTGATGAGGAAGCGGCCCCTCTTGCTTCCCATGGCGGTGGCGGTGGCGGCGGCGGTGGCAGCCGTGGCGGCTGCACCAGGATCCGCAGATTCGTTGCTGACAGCAACTCGATTCTCGTCATGATATGTCTGCCAGTTGGAGTACGTAAGGCTTCGTTCCTTTCAGAGCCTGGGCTAATCGAAGCACTCATGCCAATAAAATGAATCGTTTTGGACGGGGCTAGTGAGAGCCCGTGGTCAAAACATGCACGTTACTTTACAAGTTAACAGCAGGAGCACCCTTCTTGTGAAGCTATGCCTAGGCCTTGCGAGAGCTGGCCGCCTGTATGTAAAGTCAGATGCGCGAAGTGATCGCACAGTGCCAGCGACCAACACAAAACAACTTGCCTCAACGTTCTCCCAGGCATCAGTCCCGCAATTTCCAGCACATACTAGCACAGTCTCTAGTCAGCATGAGCAAACGCTCCGGCCTGAATGGTGGGGAGCATACTGAGCTCCTTCAGATTATTTTACGCACGACTTTGCACACAACAGCACAAGGAATCCCTGCTCCTTCTTTACTTGGCTGTGTGACGAGTCTTCCTTCAGACGAGGCCTTGCAGCCCAGAAGCGGTGGCATAAACCAAATCGCCACCGCTTGCACGGCTTCTGAAACGGTCTTGGGTGCTGGCTCACGCCCCTGCATGTCATCCACACTACTGAGGGGATCGAAGCCTGAAACCACGCTATTTTGTCTTCTTCTCACTCAGCTGCTCCTTTGTGGCAAGCTTGACGCGGGCAGGAGAAGATCACGGCGTGGTCATAAGTCTTCATATTTTCTGCTTCAAGCCCATGTGTGCCTCGATCATATCGGCCGTACCCATAGCCATAGGGATCACCGGATTTGCCACCCCCTTGCAGGCTCATGCAGGATCTAGCTTATCGCGTCCCCCTCAGCTGGCTTGCAGCCCCGCATGGGCGAGCTGAGGATACGGCCGAGGCCATATGAATAATACTGCGACCTGCTAAATTCATTCATAGCCATTCAAATTCTCTTGTTTGGCAGCTTGGGGCGCACTCTCGCGATGCCAGTCGCAGCAAGACTTCAAACCTTGGCAATCTTAGCATTTTAATCTTATGCCCCATTGCGGCAACAGGAACGAGATGAGGCTGCGTCTCGTCCCAGCGCTTGTCAGCCTCTGCAAGGCCCAGGGATGCTCGCAACCTCAGAAACTCCCAATCTCAAAAACAACCAGACAAACACCAACGATTTTTTGCTAGGAACTCTGATACCATCTGTGGATGAAGATGGCATTGTTCAGCTCGGAGCCTGGGTGACGCTGTGCCTTCCGACGTCTCATCACGGCTCAGTTCAGGCAGACTCGGAGCTGCACAGCGCAAGCTCTTGTGAGAATCGGGACAGCACCTGCAATGCCGCAAGGCTCAAGTCTACATCGGTTGGAGGGATAATAAGTTGCAATTCAGAAGAGGGGCAAATCCGACCGTCGCAGCCATGATAATGATGAGGAGGACCAGGCCTTGTGCAGCTTTTGGGGTTCAAGTCCAACCAAAATCAACACATCGAGATACATCGAGGCAACATCAGCAGCGTACCCAAAAGAAGGTTGAGCAAACAGCGCCCTGCAGGGTCAGTTGGAAGCGTAGCCTGCTCACACGAAGGCCACGCAGGTGCTGCTGAAACCATTTTGACGGACCGTTTGCACAAGCCTTTGGCTTGCCGAAAAGAAAGCAGACGGCAAGAATAAGACCCAGGAGGCATGCCGTCAGCACCTATGCACGCAGAAACAGGCGGTAATGCAACCTGACAAGAGCTCGAAAAGCTTTGCCTGCTGAATGCCCGCAGGATGATCTGATGCAGGTGCTGGGATGGAGGCAGACTCCGTGGGCCCTGTACTGGCAGTCACACTCCCGCAAGTCATTTGAACCTCTTCAAGCGTGAAGACTTTGCAGTTGTTTCAACCCAGGTCTAGACCTCCAACTTCTACTTGCCAGGATAGCCGCTCAGCCTGCCATGAAGACTCACTGGTAGCAAACCCCCTGAAGCTGGCAAAATCATGTTGCCTATGATGCCGGCCTCCTGAAGGCCCAACCGCAGCCGACGCACGCTGTTTTCATAGTAGCCTTGGCCACGCTGAATTCCACAAAGCTTGCAAGGAGGGAGTTCAATGCCTTCGCGGTTCGCACCGGCAGCAATGTAGGCACACTGCTCTCCTTGTTGTGTGCAAACCAGCTTGCCCAAGATGGAACCAGGGCTGGAACACATTACACTGCAGGGGCAGGACTTGCAGAGAAAACAGAACTTGCGCAACCATCCAACAGCATGAGTGGACAGCCAGCAACACGAACTTCACACACTATTTGCCAGCAGGGATGCTCTCCGCAGATACTGTAGACAATGCATTCAATTTTGAGCATGTCTCTGGTGTGGACATGTCCTTTCAAGAAAACACTTCATGCGTTGCACTGTGCCTCGACTCGGCTGCCCAGACATATTGCAAGGTGCAGCAACTGCTGCAGACTGTGTTGTACCAGACCTGATGCAGGCTGCACAGCAAGGGGATGTTGACCATAGCTATTGCTACATGCCTACATGCCTTGCACAACATCCAAACAGCCAGCAGGGCTAAGCCCTGAACGTCCAGGCGAGAATTTCCGGGCCAAACGAGTGCCACAGCTGCCCATCGCTAGAAAACCAGGTCGCCTCCTTGTGCACGAGCCACGATCAGCCGTGCTGATTCTATGTCAATGCACGCAGGCACCCAGCCTCTACATGCACGCCATGAGACCTTAGCATACTTCGGCGCATGATGAGGCACGTGTCTGGAACGCGACGATAAATTGTCTGAGCCACGGGCAGGGGACCAAAATCGTCATCAGGATAGGAATAGCCACCAAACAGCAAGACACCCTTGGTTGTGCTGCACTTTGGTTCACATCGCAGGATGGCCTCATACTGAGTTGTTGTCGGTAATGTCGCCAAAGCTCAGGGTCACCTGGACTTGCTGTAGTTTTGATGCGTGCCCAACCCTTGAGCAAAAGCAAGCAAGGCTCTAGCAGCGGATGCACCCACACGAGGTCCCCAAGGTGCGCTTGGCTGCACCTGACGCGCAGAACAAACCATCGTGTCCTCCTTGGATGCTTCGGGCCTGAGACCACGTTTGGAGGTCGCTGCTGTGCCACACATCTCCCAGGACAACGCCGGCCTGCAATCAACTTCAGAACGGCTCACAAGTAGAGCTGTAGACCACGCATTTCGTGGCATTTGGGGACGGCCTCGCCGCAACCACCAAGGATCCAGACACCTTCAACGAACATCTTGAAGAAGCGTCTGGCTCCAAGGCAAACGCGGCAGCTGCACCGTGCTGGATCGTTGCTGTGGCTGCAAAGTCCGAGCGAGGAGACCTTCTTTGTTGCTGCAAAGTCGAGGCTGACTGTTAACTGGCTGGGTCAAAGGCCACTCGGCAGATGCTGTTCTCTGTTCCCAGTTCATTCTCAACCTGCGGACCGCAGGCGGTTGGAGACTGAGCGTAGCAAACTGTCACAACGAAGTCAGACCTGTCGACATCTGGCTGAAGCACCCAGGCCTGCTGCTTGCACTGCCGAGGAACAGCTTGGATTTGTTATGGCATTTGATATGGCCCGGATTTGTTATGGCCCGGACGTCGTTCTTCAGCATTCCTTGCTGCACTCGACCGCCCAGAAGAACCACCTCTTCGTTGTCTGCCTGCATCTTCAGCATTGCTGGCAAACAGACGCTACATGTCCGGCCTCGCTGTCCCCTGCTACACGTCCAGTGGCTTGCCAAGCCAACGCCTGCGGGAAGGGTTCCTAATCTCTCTTGGCTTTCTTGACAGTGCTCCTGACCTGGAAGGCTGCCCGTGGCTCCCAGGGTGCGCGTGCGAGCTCACGGAAGGAAAATGATGCCAGATCAGAGAGGTCCGCATACCAGACATCGTTGACCTGGCATCCACATCTCACTCAACAACCATTATTTTCGGCTTTGCGAGTAGATTCTCTAGCTCTAGGCGTGCGGCATACTGCCTTTCAAGTCCGCCCAGGCTTGAGTTGCTGCTGTCCTGAAGGCACAACTTGGGATGAGGGCACAACGTCTTAGCTCCCTGTGCCTTTGGAGTGACGATGCCACCAAAGATCAGCAAGCCACGGCCACGTTGAATAGCAACTGCACCAAAGTAGGCTCGAGGACCCCATGGTGCCATTTGCCTCGCAAAGAACTTGTCTCCACATTTTCCGCAACATCAAGACACAAGGCTCTTGCTGCATCAGATTCCAGGTGGTACCTTCATCCTCGCTCCACCACACATCTCCGAGTCCTGGCCATCGTGGACTCTAATGGCAAAGCTAGCCCCGCTATGATGCCTGTCTGACTCTTGGCTGGGTGCATGGCTGCCGTAAGGCAGAGAACGAAGAGGCGGTAGCTCGCCACTCAGCTCGACCTATGCTAGCTACAGGCTCGGGCACGTGCATGCTCGACCCACGCAAATTTCCCACGTGGAGCCCCCCAGTTGCGGCGAGAAACTGAAATCCCAAAATCTCCTGCAAACCCACCAAAACAGCCTCCAATGATGCTGCCTGTGCTGCTGGAAAAGGCTTCGGAGCACTTGATCATGCTACAGTACCAACTTGTGATTTTCTGACATTTGGAATTCGGAGAAAAAATGGTGACTGCCCCCGGAAGGACTCGAATCGCAGCGTCCATCGGCCATCAGCCCCATGATGATTTCAAGCGCAGAGGAGCTCGCTATGCCTTCGAAGGTTGGCACAAGTCACAAGACCCAAACTGGGCCGGTTGCCACCCAAACCAGATCCGAAACTCGCCCCAAGACAACCCAAACCTAGCCAGCTCCAGCTCTCACCAGAAGCAGTTCATGCTGATCCCAGCCCAAGCCCTTGCTCCCCATTCCGGTCAACTCTCAAGGATGCTGCTGATGCCAACCCGCTCTTCCTGATACCTTGGAGATAGAAACTGGCCCGAAGGTCCAGGAAATCTGTCGACTCCCTTCTCCCAAACATTCAGCTTCTGCTACCAAAGGCTCGCCGCGAAGTTCCGTCATTCAAACCAGCCATACTGCTTTTTGCGCTTGCTAAACAATGTGCCAGGATGAGGTCTGCACGTGGCGGGACAAGTAAGCCTCCACCACATCGAGCCTTAAGCAGCGCACCGCTGCTACAAAGCTTGAAGTGGCTTCTGCATCTAAGCACCCATCCCGGCGGTTGCATTTCGCCTGCTACATCTGTGTTGAAGGCAACACCGCCAGACGTTGTCCAGCCTTTTGGCATGGCTCTTCGCTTCAGCAGAGCCTTTGCCTGCAGAAGCTTCGCCAAGAACGGTTCTTGAAACGCGCATGTCACAGGTCCTTTCCCGGTTCTTTTCTTCCCTTCCTTCTCAAGCTTGGACTCCTGCGTGAAGCTTGCCAAATCGGAAGGACATGATGCACTGGCTTGCAGTCCGGAAGAGTCCTGGTCTTTGCTTGGCCTTTTGGCACCGTCCGTACAAGCTCGCATGGCATGTGTCGAAGCCCACGCAACTCTTGCTGAGACTGCGGCAAGGAGGCATTTGTGAACGGATCTACGCCAACCCCACCCATCAACCACAAGCGAGTGGCTCCCGCGAAGGCGGTGGCCTGAAGTTCAGAAGTCACTGAAGCTCAGGCTCCACGATTTCCAGACCACAATGGCCCGGACAAGGAGTTTATGTCCTGATCGGGGTGCCCAGGCAGCGCCGCCTGGAGTGCGGATTGTTTGCCGCCTCAGCACCAGATGCAAGTAGCCGGACGAGCATCCTACAACATCACATGCGTAGGCTCAGCCTTGGGCACTGCATCCTGTTGCTGCTGTGACAGCACAGACCTTTTTTCGAAAAGGAAGGCGCCTTCAGCACCTGCGGGCTGGAAAAGCGGACTAATCAGGCAGCCACCACTCTAACTTGTTATGCCTTCATCCGTTGAAAGCTCAAAGGTACAAGAGGACGATAAGAAACAACCTCGGCCATGCCAAAGAACAGCACGTCACCATGCATCATGCCACAGCAAGCCGCCTGACAAATGCCAAGTCGCGCTGATCAAAGCCCATGCCCCCAGGCTGCCAATGCCAGAAGGTAGCCGACCTGCTCTCCGAAACGGGGGCTTTGATTTAAGGGATGCTCACTTCAAGCCAAGTGCCTGCAAGAGGGATGCGACAGGCATTTCTCCAAGCATGTTGTCAGAAGCGTCCCCTGGCAGACATGTTTTTCAGCTGCTTCAGAATCAGACAGCCACTTTCTGGTGCTGGCATACTTCCATCTTGTAAACACAACTGCTCATTTCCAAACTGTGCATGTTTGCACCTGCAGATTTCCAAGATCTCTACGCCCTCGGCAGCGGCGGTTTGCCCAAATAGACCTGAGTGACACGCCTGCTTTCCTACAACATACACCTGCGCGCACGCAAGCTGAACCACGATTTGTTTTTCCAATGGACCGCACACGAATGCACACAAGATCCACACCCTGTCTGTTGGGCCATCAAAAGCATTAGCACGGCTCATGCTGTGGGCAGCAAAAACCTCCAGCAACACAGCCACTTCCTCTCAGAGGGGTGGGGGTCCCTGCAAAAAACTGCAGAAACTAGCCGTTGCGGTGGTAACTGCCTGCAGCGTGCATTGGGGACGCACGCTTCCAACACTTACACCTACGCACACACAAGCTGAAACATGACTTTTTCCAATCGAGCACCCACAAGATCCACCCTGCATCAGCGATACGGGCATTATACGTACTTGTCGCTGAATGGTGTTGCAGGGGACGCGACACAAGTGGCCGTAAAGCCGATAACAACAACAGCCGCAGGGTGGAGATTCCGCTGCGGCACGTCCCCAGGGTTGATGGAGCAGCCAGGGTTACGCCATGCGGCTCAGGCCAATCTGGCTCCCAACAGACCAGAACTACGGCCTGCGGAACCCAGCGCAACGAACCCAGCCCAGCGCAGCGGTTTTCCATGCTCAGCGCTTGTCTTACTTCTGGCAACTACACCACGCATTCTCACATAGACTAATCAGGGAGGCGCGAAATGAAGTATTTGACGTGTGGTCTGGCTATCTACCAACAACGCAGGACGCCAGGAACCAAGTGTGCCAGTGCTCCCAAGGAAGCCCATTCCTTGGACTAGCAAAGGCTTTATCTAAACCCGGTGAGAAGTTAGGCAGCGGCGGAAATGGGAAAGGTGGGATATGCGACACATTGGGCGGCCATTATTGGCAGATAATCCCCCCTTTGGATATCCTGCACGAAGAGCTTCCATAACGGAGGAGGAAGAGGAAGTCGGCACGTGGGGGTACCCACTGCCTGCTACGGCGTTTCCTCTCAGCATCGCCGGGGGGCTCCGTAAACGTCATTGCCCCCCTCCGCGAAGGGTTCCAGCGGAGAACTAGACTAATGCAGCCAAGTTGCACCAAAAGAAAAGGGAGGAGAACAAACCCACTGAGCCGAAAAGATGTGACAGTGTGACCCGGCCGAGAGAGACAGAGAGAGAGAGAAAGGGGCAGAGGCAGAGGCAGAGGCACAGGCAGAGGCACAGGCAGAGGCAGACACCAACAGAGCCAGACAAGCAGGCAAAACGAAGGACAGGCACAGACAGACTTGCAGGGCCAAGAGAGGAATGTGAGCGACACCTCAAGATCAGAAGCGCCAGGAAGATGCAGCGTGTTTGCACTCAGAGCGCCGCCGCCCAGTATAGAAAGGACAAAAAAAGAGCAAGGCGAATAGAATAGGAGCCGGCAAGAGCCGCAGCACCTGATGCAGGTCCAGCACGGTGGCAGGATAAGCGGGCGCAAAATCAACTGGCCACGCCATGGTGCGCAGAGCCGACGCGCGAAAGCAGACGCTGAAAAAAAAAAACTAGCTTTGGTAAGAAACTGGCAACAGCCGCAGCCCCGGGAACAAGCGCCGAACAGCGACGGGCAGGAAAAAAAGGCTCAGACGTGCCGACGCTCACGCAGCAACGAAAGCTAACACAGAAGGAGGCCGGCAAGAGCCGCAGCGCCGGGAGCTGGCGCCCAACAGCGACAGCCAGTAAAGGAGCAGAGCAGAGTGTACCCGACGACAAACCGAAAAACCAGCAG
>CAJNIZ010047260.1:51654-88144 GCA_905231905.1 Symbiodinium pilosum | reverse complement strand
AGTGGGAGCTTTGTTTAAGATCTTTTCGGATGCCTCTCATCTGAAAAGCGTTAAGTTTCTTGGCCATAGCCGTAGTTAAATGTATAGTTTCCAACCCATATAAGAGCTTGCTTCGGATGATGGCATCATAAACAATAAGCTTCCACCTTGAGTTTTTATTGATCCTTATTTGATTCTTTATTGATCCTCATTTGATTTTTTATTGATCCTTATTTGATTTTCATTGATCCTTATTTGATTTGTTCATCCACATCCCCAACCAAATAGCGGCAAAACGACGGCGTCCGCACGTTCAGCAACCCTGACAGAACCACCCCCAGAAGTGCAGTCATTCCTGCAGAGGCCGCATGGGTGGAGCCACTTACGGCATGACACAGGGGAGAAATAGTGGAAGGACGCATCTTTCTCATTGACCCCTGCATGATAGCACACAGAGAAGAGAATGCACAAGACAGCGACCACATCCAAAGGCAAAATTCAAGCCCTTTTCTGCAAAAACAGAAAGTGCCACTGCCCAAAAACAAAGCAAGCTGCTGCGCAAGCAAGCAAGTATATAGTAATGGTACTAGTATGCTCTGCTTGCAGGCCCATTGTCTGAAAAGCAAGCAAGGAAAATGCTCGCCACACATGCCCAGAGGTAGCAAGCAACTGTCGCAATAGCTTGCGCTACACGTGCAAGGCCCGTAGCTTCGGCATCTGCAGGCCTACGTACTACAACAGTTTTTCACAAGAAGGCATCCACAAGCCAAGGCCCTGGCCAATTAGCAGCTGGAATGAAGTCAACATGGAATTGCTGTTCACCTTCAGATGACAAAAGATTCAGGCAGGCAAGAGTGGTCAGAGCACCCGCCACGGCATGCCTACTGGGAAAAGAAGAATTCCCGTCCGTCTCCTCCAAAATAGGCAGAGATCACATCCGGAATTTCCAGTGGGTCGGGTCGCTGAGGTGTAGACTGGGCTGCTCCAAGTACTTGACCCCATGGCTTGCCAGTCCACACTGGTAAGGCCTGAGAGCGGTAGCTTGCGAGATCTTGTTTGTTTCCAAACGCACATGTGGGTGGTCTTACCTTGAAGGGGCTTCGCAAGCTGGGCGCTTTGTCCAGAAGCTCGCTGAGCTGCGACACCTTGGATGCCGCCTACGATCTCTAATCATCAGAGCCAGACAGGGGTGCTTGCAATGCTGCAAGTTGGCAGACTGCTACTCTGGACAAGTAGGATCGCCACTGCTCTTTGCACCGCATCATCTGCACCTCTCGTCAAAGTCGAGGCTCAGAACGACCAAAACCAAGAAAAGGTGTGCCTGCCAAGGATGCCGGGGTAGCCTGAGCAACACGCTGCGAAGCAAGGGCATACATGGAAGAAGACAAGCATACTGCAACAGGCTGCACCCATGTCTATCTATACGGGGGCTTGCAGAGCCTGCTTGGATTGCATTCACTGCAAGCGGCCTGGATCTCGGCTTCCAGAAGCACTGCCAAAGCCACTGCTTGCGGGCAGTGGCCGAGCAGAAAAGTCCGGTGGTCCTGGATCGACAGGATCACTGAAGTGATCTGTGCCATATGGGCAGGTGTACATAGGTGTACCCACCGCTGAACATCCGATCGCGACAACGGAGCCCTACAAACTGCTGTCCAGAAGCAGTCGCTTTTACCATTTCTTACCCCTTGCTCGATTTCTGTACAATACACTGTCCTCGCTGGAGAAGAAGCGGACAAGCTGGCATGCAATCAGGGAATCCAAGTGGTTTCCACCAGCAAGCCAAAGAGGTGCAAGATTCGAGCCTCAAGCACCTGCGCTGGTGCTTCCGAGATGTTGGCCGGCAGGTTTTCTGCAGCCTCCAATGCCAGCGGACTGCAACTAAAGAGTCAAACATCTTTCCTACCAGGCCCAGACAAGTGAAAAAGCGAGTACAAGGAGCCTCTAGCAATAATTCGGCAAGGGGAACTCCGTCAGCTTCAATGCGCGAACACTCGTCCTTGCCTTACAACACACACAGATGTTCCTGCACTTTTTGGCTTCAGCATTGTGAACTACGAGTATGAAGGTCCTGTGTCTTTCCGGTCAAGCGGTCCAACATTGCCGTACGAGCCAGGGCCTCCGAAGTAGTCGTCATAACTTCTTCCACCTAGCCCCACGTGCAATAACAGAACTGGGCAGAAGTTCGCACGTGCGATATGACATGGAAGACCAAGGCTGAGATCCCGACGCCGAAAATCCCCGAAGGACCCGTAGCCATACCTGATCTCCTAATCTTACTTTGTCTTGACCCCTGCTGTGCTGAGTCCGACTTTGGGGGCACAGATCATCCCGTGAAAAGTCCGAATCCAGACCGGGAAAGCTATCGAAGTAGTCCCCCAGTGATGGAGGACCACCCGCACACAAGCCTGCTGCAGGAATACATTCGCTGAAAGACGTGCTTAACGTCATCAACATGACAAACACACAAATGGCAGAAGCAACGGACCTGCCAGTGAGAGCCACCATTGCGTTAGCATGCAAACATAAAGCAGATGCACGGTGTGCTAGGGCAACTTCGATTGATCGAGCTTGCTCCTACTGCCCGCCGGAATGTCCCTACTTCTTGCTTCCAATCCGCTTTTGGTGGCGGCGGCGTCAGCACTGTGCAGCTTGCCAAGTGCTGGAGACAGAACTGTGCGAGGAGTTGACCATACCTCACATAAACTGTTTGTTCCATTATATGTGGGCTCTTGCGCCATAAGGCTGCCACGGATATGCTGCATGAATATGCATGAATATGCTGCTTGCTGCAGGACATTTCAGCAATTGCAACACGCTGAGATGTGGAAAGGCGTCTCTTTGGCAAGCCTCGCACCAGACTCTCTTGCGAACACGGCATGGGCCTGCTGGTAGGCGGCCTTGGCAATACCTTTGTACATGGCGCAAGCAAAGTTATTCTTTGCTCAGCGACCTCTGCATGGCAGCCTGCGCGTATGACCTCAAGGAGCTAGGCCAGCTGCAGCAGCTACAACAGTGCACATGTTAATACACTAAACAAATGCTGGGGCAGCACAGCCTTCTTACATGATGTCTGGGAGGTTTGAGCCTGAGCTCTTCGCACAATTTACAGCCGTTCTTAATGATTTTTTCCTGATCTGATCATGATTTTGGCTAGAAAGGCTACGAGGGTCTTTACAGCCTTTCTCCTCTTGAAGTGTTGGAGCTTGTAGTTCTGTTAGTGTTCTGTTTACCGGTGACCTTCGCTGGCGAAATTGCTCGCTACATCTGTTTACGCAGTAAGCCTTACCCATCTTATGAGTACCACACGAAACCTCACCTCGGGCTTGTCCTCGGACACTTTCCCTGCCGGGTAATGTGCTCTGCCCTTCTCTGCTCCAGGTTCTGCAAGTACTACCACTCGAGATACTAAGCCAGCTGGGAAAAGGAGCTCATCATTTTCGAGGCGATGTTGCAGCCTCCACCGTTTGATGAACTCAGCATCTGACTCGATGTCAACATGATTGCTGAAGCTTGTATTCTGGCACGCCCAGCTTCTAGAGCCCACAGCATTTCAAGAGGTGACAGCAATGTTTGGCAGGCAACAGTTCAATCTTAGGGGCTGGCAATGAAAGATTCTCTGCGCGCAGTGATCACGTGGCTTCCCTACTTCTTCAGCACACTTGCAAACTGGAGAAGGGCATGTCAACGCGCCAATGCACTGGCAAAAGAAATCCTCCTTCAGCAGCACGTTTTTGGCGACGGCCTAAACCCTGTGAAATTTTGTTATGGCTTGTGGTGCTATCGTCTAACCTGTCGCGAGTCGTGATGCTGACGCGACCCCGGGAAAAGCTGCCATGGACGCGTCTCTGCAATACTTTACTGATGCGAGCCATGGCGGTTTGACTTCAGGCTTCACCGCCTCATTTCACTGACGAAGCGAGTGGAAACCACTTTTTTCGTGCACGCTCCAAGAGCTCACGTTTTTGCTGTCGCGAACACCATCGCAATGAGAATGCTCATATTCTATTGTCGCGAGCTATCGCACACACCGCAAAAGCTGACGCAACCAAGCTTTACTTTCGCGTTCGCGTAAATTTCCACAAGGGTGGTTTTGGCCGCCGCTCAGGTGTTGATACATGTCTTAATAAGGCATGATGAGACCACCGCCGAACTTGAGAAAGCAGCTCGGCCATCAGGTCAATGACATCTGCCTTCACAAAGATGCTAAGCCTTACCTCTCATCTTGAGCTTCTGCAGGCGAAGAAGAGCTTCTGCGCCCCAGCAATGCAACCCTGCCTTTGAATTCTGTAAGCCACTTTCATCTAGGCCACCTGAGCACAGAACCGGCAGGTTCGCGACAACGATTTTGCCCCTTGCAATCTGAAAACAGCTTGACATGTAAGTGCAGAGCTCATGATGCACTCGTCCTGAAGCGATGCAGGCTGGCTGGCATGCGCATACTGTAATCGGCTCTCGCCTGCAACCCCTCACGTTGAAGGATCTTTTGCAGGAACGGGGCCTACAAGTAACATCACATACGGGAGCAACAACCAACACTATGCCAGCAACTGGAAGCGGACCTGATGGGACGGGGATGCCAAGTAGCCTTCTGGAGACTCTGCCTTGACAGCAGCTCATGTCCGACACCTTTTCTGAGTAAGGCACAAGAAGCAAAGAGGCCCGAGCCATTCCTTCTTCCACAAAGATGGCCCAGATCTCCTGCAAAAACACCCTAGTCATTCTGCTTGTGGAGGAATCTTGAATCATGCCCCCGGCAGCTGATTGACAACCCAGGTTAGAAGCAGCACTGCTTGACAGGCCTGACCTTTGGTCAAAAATATGGAGGGCAAGCCAAGGCCAACGAACACTAGCCAGTCCTCTGCACTTCGGAACTAAAGGAGGTAAAATCGATGCAAACACGAGGCATTACATTATTTGATGGGACCACCAAGCATGATGCTGAAAGGAAAGTGAGGACTAGAGGAGGTATGATGCAACCATTGACCGTGTTGTTCCCATACAACGAATAGGTTCCACGCAACCAGCAAACATGACGTCTTTCGTACAATGGCAATGCAGGGCTATCACAGAAGGAATAAGGATATTTGATGGAACTAGCAAAGATAACGCTCTCCCTGCCATGACCATGCCACGGCAGTGAACAAAACCCCTTTATCCCTCAAACCTAGAAATTTCCTGGGATGCGTTGAGGCTAGTCTTCAAAAATGCCTCCGTAGTGTGGGGGAAGTGTTGTGCTTGAGGCGCCACCCCTAATAAAGCTCGAGATATCCGCTGACCCTCCCCCTTCCTTTGGGGGGCACCCAGGGATACATCCCCTTCTTTTGCTGTTTAAGGACGGGTTGGGTTGGCTTCTATACCCCTGCCCCTCCATTGCAATTTGACAAGCTTCAAGACCTCCTCCTCCTCCCTCCCGGTCCTCGTACCCCTCCCTTCGCGTTGCCTCCCGCTTTGTCCCTTCTTCCGCTCCCCCCACTTCCTGCTTCTGTTTCAAGCCATAAGCAGGGTGCCAGGCAAACCCCTGTTCAAATTACGCATCCTTACACAAACTCTGAGCTGAACAGAGGCAAGGGGATCACTAGCAGGACACGGCAAGTTTACTTGGCTGTTTGGCCTGGATCCATCATGCCGTCAGCTTCACAAGCATGAAGTAAATATAAATCAGTAGAAAAAAAATGGGAGCCCGACTCTGAGCTCAGTTCGAGCAGGGGTACTTGCCGAGCGTCTTCAACAAACCCGGTGTTACCATTTTGGGGGGTTCCCATTATAAGGATTATTGCATTTTCGCATCCTATTTAGGGAAACTACCAAGTGGGGGCCCCTGGACTTTCCAGACTCAAGCGCAAGCTACCCCTGGATGACCCACTCTCGTTGCTGGAGATCTGAACAGACAAATTGACTGCTGCGACCTCAGAATTCACCATGCTTTGCAGTGTGGACCTAGTTCTCCTAGAAATATTCCTTGTATAGCTTCTTGGTGAACCAGGGGATACTGGGGGATGTCGCCAGAATAAACCATTCTGGAGAGGGTTGAGGAGAACTCGTCGTGTTTGGGCATCTCAGATCTACTTGTGATCTACTTGTGGTTCGGAACTCACATACTCACATCCGCAGAACCTAACAGAGGTACGGCAGTAGCATCTCGGCCTCTTCCAGCAAGACCTCACGTCTCAGCCGGACGGAATTGAGCAGGGCGTGATAGTCCAAATACCTGGAAGCCCAAAAAGGCTTGAAGCAGTCAAGCCTTGCACATGCACTTGCAAGCATACATTGTGGCGCACGACTCCCCTGGATGTCGGAGAAACCGTGCAAAGCATGCTCCAATGGCCTGCAGTTGAAAAGCAAACCCCTGTATTTCTTTGAAATCTTTTGAACGCGGCAGCAAAGGAATCATTCTTCAGGGCGTTTTGCCTCCACGATGTCAGCGTGCCCATTGTTCTGCAGCACCTGTTGCAAATATCTGTCCAGTGCATTCCCACTTTCTCAAGCAGTTGTGAACACGCCTGACGTAGGTCTGCTGATGTGAGGAAACCAGCTCTGTCTTTGTCTGCCTTCTGACACCTGACCCCCCATTGCCCTCATACCGCTGTCAGGGCGAAGCCACGTTCTGTCCTACCTGTCTACGACTGCATGCAAGGCAGTCTGAGATCTCTACTCCAACTGCAGCTGCAACGAGGCGGTATAGCTGAGCTTGGATGCCAAGCTGTTTGCCACGAAAGCCTTGAAACAGCAAAGCCGAGGCCTTGCACATCTAAAGTGCAGCAGGCAGCGGGCCTCGATAAGCCAAGTCCTCACAACTCAAACCAGGCAGGCGTATACGTAGCAACAAACACTCGCAAAAGCTGGCCTGCAAAAGCGTCGAAGGTTTAGCGCCTTGTTCAGACCGCACATGCGCTCTTTGACTGCATGCGTGCATGTGCTGCACTAGTCACTAGATGCATGTGCATCACAGTTCGGTTGAGGATCAAAAGAGGGTAACATTGACCCAGATGGCGAAGTGTCCGCAAGCTGCCGAATCCAGGGGTGCTGCAGTGCCTGTTTGCGGAAGCGAATATATTATCAGTAGCACGATCATGCAGGATAAGTATCGCTGCCTGTTGCACTGTCAGCCGCTTGGACGCAGCTCCATGCAAGCATCTCTGAACGAAGTCCTGCAAGTGCTCGCCAAAGGTAGCATCACCGCAGGCTTTTCGATCTTTGGTGCTCCTTTGCTTCCTCCGAGATTTTGGACCAGAATGGCGGATCCTCAGTGTGGAGCTAGGAAATTTCTTGTGCTGTGCAATAAGTCGAGCGCGCCAATGACTGGGCCGGCGACAAATGATAAATCGATTTTCTGAATTCTGGAAACGACGGCATGTCTGCACGGTGCGAAAAATGGCGGATACCTGCTGCAGTGAGGAAAGGTCAAGACCATCAAGACGCAGCAGCATGATTCAAGCGTCAGATGGTGAGGTGGCTCACCCGCACAGCAGGAGGAAGGCAATGGCACCCACCTCGAACGTGAAGATTTGTGGCACGTGCGTGCAGCAAATTGCCTACCCACCACGTCGCCCTGCTCTACTGCTGAGACTCCGAGACGAGAGACACTGCTAGGCTTGAAGTGCACAAGCATCTGTCATGTCTCCTTACACAGAGTGGAGCAGGGGGTCCATATTTTTCCGGGGATACGCAGGGCCCCAAGGACATTCCAAGGACTTTGGCCTTAGGCCACTGACGGGATTTTCAAATAACTGAGATTGCAGAAGCTAAAGTACGCAAGGCTGCCTGCTGTGGTAAATCTGCCGTGCTTCCTTGCAACATCCTTACGTTAAAATTATTGACATGCCTCAGAGCGTGGCAAAAGCCACCTGAGGGTCAGGCACTCCAAGCATCACAGGACGCCAAGAAGCCCCAGCTAACATCCTTCAGTCAAAGCTGGCTCACCGTAGCAGGAATTCAATGCCCCGATTCTGTACCGTGTCAAGTCCTGCTGCAGGGCCAAGTGTGCATCAATGGCCTGCGAGGCACCCGCACCCATGCAGTATTCAGCTTGGTCCGACAGGCGTTTGGAACAAACAGACCAGGATTATGGCGTTTCCGCTCCCGCTACCTTCTTACCAAGCCCTGCAGATCTTGCAATCGCACCCTCGCCCCTCAAAGGCTCTGCATCCTGCCCTGACATTGGAGTGGGGTGGCCGTCCCGACACGTTCAGAGAGGGCGTTAACCGCTTCCCAAAAGTCAGGGAACCCCCCACCCTATTTGTCTTGCGCCGAAAGGCAGACCCCCAATCCTGAATCCTGAGCTTAGTCATCATTATTGACTAGGTGCCTCGAACCTCCAAGAATGGGCTTCAAATGCCGGGGTTGTAGGGTTGGGGCTCTGATGTGGCTTTGGAATCAAAATGAGCGCTTGTATAGGCAGATGTTTGGCTTCTTAGCAGTGTGTTCTTTGAGCGTCAACGTGCCATGGGTATGGAATCTAGACCAGCTAACTGCTGGCACAAAAAATTGAACACTGAGCCCGCGGCATCCTGACGAAACACGGTCACAATGTTTTCTGAGGGCTTCCCAGTCAGTTTCTGAAAACTTGCAGTATCTAGGCTCAATACCTGTCGTGATCAAGGGTACTGGGTTTTTGTCCGCCCAGTATGGCCCAGCCATCTTATCATGTCTGTTCGCCAACGTGCCTACCTTGCCGCTTTTCTGCCCCAGCGCCATGGCAAGTCGCATTTCGCGTCATGGCCATGAGCCTCCCTGCGAGCTCTGCGAGCCCAGGTGCCAACAATTACTCCATGTGCACTGATAGGCAGCATGCTGCCTGAGACAGCAGACCAACATCCAGCATGTCGGAACTCCTGCCGACAGAACAGAGGACAACACCGGAAGTTGCTCGTTACTGACTTTGCTGCTGAGCTTCTCCAGCCGAATACTGCCTCAACAGCTCCGGCACGCGGAAATGCTGTGAAACCGCTCGAATTTGCCAGCCTTGCTTCAAACTCGCCGCTGTAATCAAAGGATTCGCGGGCGCATCGTGCTCCGACCCGACCTCACTGCAGACAAATGCCGTCGTTGACCAAACTGTTTCCCATGAAGAGCGCAAGCAACGCTAAGCAGGTAGCCTGAAAGTGCCTAAGCACTTCCGGGGCACAGAAGACCAAACGGCACACCTCAGGCATGTATACTGTATACACCCACTCACAGACACTTCGCTATCTGCTCTTCACGTTATCGCCCCATCCGTCTGCATGCCTAGGAGCTATCATGTTTGAAGGAAGCGGGCTTATTGGATGCATGTGCAACATACCCAGACAGCTCTGCTCGCTTTGAAGATTTCTCTCCTGACTCCGTGCCTCGAAGAGCTGCGGACAGCTGCTGCGCGGCCAGTGGTGCACTCGCGCCTCCACGGCCCAGACCCATGATCTGGTTCTCGCTCTTGGAATTTCTGATTACACACCCGCAACTTGAGGAACACTGATTGGCAGCTGCAGGCATGGCATGTCGCTGTCCTCTTAGGATCTTGCGAGATCTTGTGTGCTGTGAGTGCTCTGGTGCTTGGAGGTTCACTTTGAAAAATAAAGTACACCGCGCCTCACCATGGCTCAACAGCTCGCCATGACCAGAAACTGGCGTCCACTCCTCCATGCAAACCTGTCTGATCATTCTTTACATGTCTCGTCGCTTGTCTGCGTTTGTCGGGGGATGTGCCTTGAGCTCGAGGCCAAAATCCACAAGCTTCAGCGGCGCTTGCGTCTGGTCACTCAGGAACCTGCCAGGATCTGAACAGGAATTGCTCCGTCTCTCACAAAGCCTTGGTCGGCCTGAAAGATTCGGGAGACAAGTGGCCGTGCGACATACCGGCTTCATGGAGTTCGTGAAGCGGCTGACAGGAAATCTTTGTAATCCGTCAGACCCACGAGCTGCTTCCAGGCCACGGCAAACAGTGTGCCTCCAGCATGTGCTTCACGAGCATTGCACACTCCTGTTCGGAGAAGTAGTTCCGCTGCAAGATCCTGTCTTGCCTGCCACCCTATTATCAGCTTGTGCTGAAAGCTGACGTGGTACAAAAGCACTGTGCTCCGGGCACTGTGCCGCCGGTGCAGTGCTCTGTGACCTAGCACCAGGCGCAGCAAAATCAGTCTTACTTAAACCCTGTTTGCACTGTGCCCACCAGTGCAAGCGTCCGGGGATCCTCGTAGATATCGAGCACCCTGGCATCAGCTGGCTTCAGCGCGCTTGTCTTCGTGTCATGCCGCATGACAGCCACACACCTGCCTGGCACATCTCCCGAGCTGCTGAGACTGTAGTTGCGCAACATGTTGCCTACTCCAAGGTCAGAAGAACGACCTCTTGAATCACCTCGCCGCGCCTCAGCTTTTCCTGACGGTGTCTGCCGCAAGGCTTGCGAAGCAAGTGCAACCTGTATGCCTCAAACTCAGAAAACTCACATCGCGCTTTTGCTGGCTGAGGTCATGCTGAGCGTACAGTTCCACTTTGGTCTTGCAAAAGACGAACAGAAGGCAGGTCCTGACTCATGCAGCTGCACGCACCTTGTGCGACAAGAAAGCTTCCCAGACCCCGCCTGAATGCTTCGCTCCTGAAGTTTGTAATGCTCGGTCAGCTTTGCCATTGGCCTTGGTCGTTCTCTCGACAGCCGTTTCGGTTTGACTATTTTCAGGGCAGCCACCAGCTGCGTGCATCATGGGTGGCACCCACTAGTGCCTGCAGAGGAGCGATGCATCCATCAAGGTGCCAAGAATAGCGAAACTCGCTGTTTTTCCCCGAAAGCTGCACGATGCGGGTGGGCAGGCGCGGGGGCAGTAGCAGGCCACAGCACGACTGCGTTGCTGCGAAGACAGTCTGCGGGATCTGCTTGCATCTACTTGCTGCGACATCAGATTTCAGATCCAAAGAAGGATTTGGGGGAGGACTGCCGGAGCCGCGCCCCCACCATGGGGATCCCAAAATTACATAAAAGAGACGAGGCCCCTCCCAGAATTAAGTCTGGCCCAAACATCTTGCCGTAGTGTCCCGCCCAGACCCCCAAACCCGTACTACCCAGCCTCATATAATTCGGAGCATATCAACAAAGCTGCTGCTGTAGATGTCTCAACACGCAAAGATACACAAGGTACTGGCTCGAGAGGCCCTTCTTTCAGCGGCCTGCCCGGAGGATGGACTCGAAGAACCTGGGCTTTCGTAGCAGCCGAAATTCTGGCACTGCAAAAGAAAACTGGAAAATCTCAGGCTCACGGCTTTGGAGGCTGATCTTTGCCAAGCCATCAATGTCACTTGTTGCCAGCAGCTGAGTCCTTGGAGTGAAATAAAAGGGATCTCGCCAAGTTGCGGCACGAGCATTACCAGTCTCACGAGGTCCGGGCACAACACCATCGCTCGGCGAGCAGAGAAGAGCACCCATGGCGTGAAAGTTGCATGGGAGGTAAAAATGTGGAGGTCGGGTCAGTTTTGCCGCAAGCGGTATGATCTGCCACAGTACCCATAAAGTGCACAGCAAGCAGCCCTTTCTGTGAACCTGCTCATGAATGTTGTAGGCTCAAGCCAATGCTCCCACACTCGCAGTTCCACGGACTCAGCTACAAGTGAGCGGCTAGTACGTCATACGCGCTGCACGAGCTTTTGCAGCGACGTGTGGTCCAGTGTTTTGCAGAGCTTCCACGTGCAGAGCTTGTGAGACTTCAATGCTGATGTAACGGAATGGCAGCACAGCTTTTCCTTTGTTGCAGTTGCAGTTTGTGATAGCATCTGGTTGCATATTGCTTTCGGTCCAAGGGGCATTGGCCAAGACGCTGCCCCTGACCTTCGAAAAGCCGTGGCAATGTACCCGTAACTGGAGCCTGGGCAGACATCCGGCTCAAAGGTACGCCCACATTTGCCGACATGCTGAAGCTGATGCCTGCTGCGGCCGCGCGCGGGCTTGACCGCCGCCATACTGGCCTTTGAAGACTTTCATCCGACACTGCCTGCGGACGCACCCTGATGGCGCCTCCTGCAGGGCCTTGTGCATAGATGGGCTCCGCCTCCTGAAACGACGAATCCTCTAAGCAGCTACGGCCTTGTCTGCAATTTCAAACCACATGACAATATAATCTACGCGAAAGGAATCCCAAATGCTGAGGCTTATTGATCGCTGCAAAATTTGCGAGATCGCTCAGAAAGTAAATGGTGCTGGCCTCGTCGAACTCCGAAAACAAGGAATTCGGGTAGGCACGGAAAGACCACCACGAAAGCAGCGCGCTAAGCAGCATGACAACTGGAAGCGCCACCAGCAAGGCTGACCTGAGGCCAAGCATCCATACGGAAGCGGGCAAGCATCTGAAAGACACCGACACTTCCTTGCCAGCAGCAACACCAGCACAGCAGACAGCTAACTGTTCAGCAAAGATACTGTATGTTGTACTTTGACCTTAGCAACGCGCAAGAACAACTCAATTGGAAAGCGGCATCTGCTGCACACATTGCAAGGCTTTCAGCCAATCTGCCCTTGCGAGGAGTCGAAAAGAGGATGTATCTTGACCTGCGTCTCGTAGGTGACGCTGGTGGCATCCTTGCCAGTGATGAGGGTGGTGCTCGAGCTGCGACCACCCACTACCTCAAAGTGGTATGAGTGGATGTTGTCCATAGGCATCCAGCAAGCCAGCTGCTAGGTGAGACTGAGGTTTGCACACTGAAAAGCGTCAGGACGCCGAAGAGCGATTCGAAACCAGATATAAGACCAAAGACTAGTAAGCAATACATCGACATGTTGGCGCAGCTGTCTGACACCATATAGTAGACAATGGCGGCCAATATTAGCGTGAAGAACATGCCAAATCCATCTCCAGCAACTACTTGAAGCACTGCCATTGATACCAGTATCAGGAAGATGCCCCACCAGAAATAGGAGTGAAACCTTGGCCAACATCTTGCAACAGAAGCTCATAAATGGCCGTGGCCACGTCTGGTGATCGCACAAGCTATGCTAGTCCATCTCAACAAGATAGTTCCGCGTCTCAAAGCACAAGCGCAGGTTTGAGCGTGCTCCAGAGGCACAAATCAAGTCAAGCATCTCCTTGACAGCAGCTGGTGCGGGTGCATCTTGTGGGGAGGCGCCCACGACTGGAATGACCATAAGAGTGGTATCCTTGGGCACGGTGCCGGCAATGCATGCATCCGTCATCATCGCAAGATATCGCAAGTATACAAGTGCTGTTGGATGCTGTTGGGTGCAGGCAAGCGTCTACGAAAACCAGGAGTTCGATATCGAAAAAAGAAAGGGCATTCTCTTTGCGCCAAAATGGCTGAAACGGAGCGGATTCACTGCATGCCATGTGCAGTCAACACGCTCAAACTCGCCCCAGCAGTCTGATGAAGGCTCCGGATTTCTCTTTCAGCACCCAGTTGCTGACTGCAAATTGCTCCCAGGACTCAGAAGCGCTCACCTACACGTTAGGCTCACATGGTCTGTGGTGCGGAATGTCTACAGACTCCCCTGGTGCCAGCCTTGAAGACATCGGCACATCAAGCGCCTGTGCTTCCACTCCGCTCTTGCAACTGCACCGCATGGAGCAAACCGCTCCACATAGCCCAACTGTCTTGCACACAGGTCTAGGCTCCAGGCGAAATCATGACACGGAAGCGCAGAATGCATGACACAAGCAGAAGTCCTGGGAGAAATTCCACCAAAAGTGACCGCATCAAATATGCCCGCTTCAAGATGTCAACATGCTTGCACTTACTGTATCTCCCAGCTGTGCTGAGTGCAGTTTACGACCTGTTGGAGTCTCATTTCAGATTCTGTTGCGGGCTCCTCCAGCTCCTCGCACCATCCACGCCTCAAACTCGAGGGCTGCGTCTGGAATCTGGGGTGGAATGGCACTGGATCCTCCGCCGACAAGGCTTTTAAATCTTCCAGCCTATCAAGACTCTTGTCACTACCTGTCACCACCTGGCCTGCAACAGTAGGCCGAAAGTCAGGTTGTACAGTGTCTGACCTGTCGAGCATCTTGGTATTGCCGCTATCGCAGGAAGCAAGCAAAGAGCGAACCAAGAAGGCAAAACATGACCTTGTCGGATACATCCACTCCCATCAAAGCTAAGTTATTCGCACACTCGTGGGGTAAACGGTGCCTCAGCACTGTCTAATAACGGCCGGACAAGAACCGCAGACAGTGTTTGGTTTGACGGATGCTGAGCCCCTCTCGTGGACTGGTACTTGTGAAGGTTGCTAAAGGAGTTGTATTGGGTGAAGCTAGCGCATCTCCTGAATGGAAACTTCTGGCAGCAGCAGGTGCAAACTTGGACTGCCTGGCACCCCTGCAAGATCCAACAGCATCAAAGAACAATTGCCACAAGGTGAGTCAGCGCAAGCATGCATGTACTTGATAAGGCATAACTGACCCTACTCCTTGATTGACTAAACTCCTGGTATGACATTATGATCTCGTCCTCATACCAAAGCAGCCACACATACTATCGTACAAACTCGCTGCATCCCGCTTGCTGCCCAATGTCACTTTTTCAATCTGTCATCGTCCAGATCCTTCCAGACGCACCCCCGACCCGGACCACCCGACCTTGACCGCCGGATGCCGATGTAGTAGTCAACCTGACATCGTCGTCGTAGCCGCGGTCGCTGTGGCAGTCGTAGTCGTGGCCATCGTCATCGTCGTCGTCATGATCGTGGTCGTGATTGTGGACGTGGTCGTGGTCTTGGCCGTGGTCGTGGTCATCGTCGTCGCTGCCACCGCTGCCGTTGTGGTTTTCGTGGTGGTCGTCGTGGTGGTCGTCGTGGTCGTCGTCGTGGTCGTCGTCGTGGTCGTCGTCGTCGTCGTGGTCGTGTCGTGGTTGTCGTCATCGCCGTTGTCGCTGTCTTATCCGAGGTTATTGTAGCAGCAGGAGTAGTAGTAGACGCGTTATTCTGGCTGTCCCGTAACCGGAAATGCAAGAAAATACTGCAAAACGCGGTACTTCGGAAGGGGGCTAACTTGAAGAAGGTGCAAAGTTCAGAGTCAGGATTTTTTCTGTTTTTCTTCGCAAAATCATGATGGGAAGACACAAAATCACTGTCACGCGCAGTGTTTCGGGCTCCAGGTGCTTTTTTCAAAACATGCATGTCAGACACCATCGCACATGCCAGCGAAGCAGAAAGTACTGTAAAAAGCAGCATTTTTACAGCAGAGCAATTTTGCCAAAAACGCGTTTTTGAAATTTGAATCTTTTAGTATAGGCGAAATGCTATTCGGTCGGCGACTGCGCAAGGAAAAACAAGTAAAGAATTGTTCCTGTGATCTTTACTATATGGACTCGCAAAAAAAACGAGGCCAAGTATTCTTGCGTATTCTTGGTGCCCTTACAATCCTGAATAGTATAGGGTAACTATCATTGTGCCTTCTTGTTAGCCTAAGGTTGCAAGGGTGTGCAAGGTGTTTTTTTCCGTGCCTGCCGTGCCTAAAACCTTGCTAACTTCCCATGCCTCAAGTCCTTGTGGGCGTATTTACTGGGGGGTTCTAATCTAAATAAGACATGTTCAGTACATGTCAGAAAGGTTTTCCTTCGGAGCTTGCTGTGCCTAAAATCCTTTCTATACTTTCTCATTCCTCAAGTCCTTACGGGCGTTATTATCCTCCCCCACCCACCCCCCCAACCCACCAAAAAAAAACAATAAACTAATATCAAAACTTGTGAAGATCCGTAAAAATACAAAAACGCTTTTTTGGCCACAATAGTTCTAGCAAGAAAATCTACGAAACCCTGCAAATACCAGTGAATTCGTCCAGGGGCACAAAAACAAAGCTTTTTAAAAATGAAGAAAGAGCGAAAACGCACCAACGGCCAAATGTATTGCAAATACCAGTACTTTGGGTTGCTTCGACCGCACCAATGCAAAAAAAAACGAAAAATCCTGAATGGCAACTGGAAGAGGATAAACAACTAAATAACAGATTCCGTAAACAGGAAATGCTATAAATAGCAGTGAAAATGTGCATGGCGGTTGTCATACTCAGTCAAAGAAGCACACAAAAGAGAGTCGTCAAATACCAAAAGTATGCCCAGTAGTAATAGTAATTGTAATACTTTACTAGTAGTAGTAGTAGTAGTAGTAGTACTACTACTACTACTATTAGGAGTAGGAGCAGGGGTTGGAGCAGTAGGAGGAGGAGAGGACGTGCGCCCGCGACGCCTGATGTTTTCATGCGTTTTCTATACATACTGTCAACATGGCCAGTAGAGCATCCATTTTCGAGCGAGTCTGGTTGCCAGTTGAGCATCCATGGCCAACCAATAGCCCAAAATTGTCATGTCAAAAATAGTTGGGTAAAAATCCAGACCTGCCGTTATGACGCCGCGCACAGCGGCCAGCGGCGCCCAATGTGGGGTCTTCGTGGTAGTACTAGTAGTAGTAGCCTAGTAGTAGTAGTAGTAGTAGTAGGAGAAGACTCTTCTCTAGCGACCAGGAAAGGAAAGGAAAAGTAGTAGTAGTAGTAGTAGTAGTAGTAATATTAATAAGCACCACGGCTCAAATTCTGCTCGTTAGCTGAGCTGCACCTAGATCCGATGCAATGGATGAAGATATGTTGCATGCTAACAACCTTGCTGGTAGCAACGTGCGAGAAAAGCGCAGACGCCCCCGCCGAGTGCATCGGAGTTGATGCAGCCAATAAACTCCTCTCTATCTTCATGGATGATTACCATTGCTCCATAAAATTCTTCACGCTCCATCAGCTCGAAACAAACCTCAGCCACATAGGCACCTTGTTCCGAAGTCTCGGGAACGTAGGTATGTCCATCAACCACCCAAAATCCAAAGCCATCCTTGCTTGTAGGGGTAAAGGAGCCAATAGCATCAAGCGCAGGTTTGTGAAAAACGCAACAAGGCAGGGTGCTGAGATTTGTTTATGCACAGGAGATCATTGATATTCCCCTGGTTGAAAAATTTGTGTACCTTGGTGCGGTGGCTAATTCTGGACCGTTCGAGGATCAAACCCTTGAACATCGGACGCAGATAGGAGTGGCCAATCTCTGGAGATTGGGTAGAGTGCTGCGCAGCAGGCACTCCCTAGGAAAATCCAACCGCCTCAATATATGGCAATCATGCGACCACCCAGCAACGACATGCGGTCTCACAGCAAGTGGGCTCACACATACAGGGGCCAAGAAACTTACCCAAGAATCCTTGAAACAGATCCGCCTAGCGGTGGGTGACCCTGCTTATATGTCCCACAGGCTGCACCAGGAGGTTCTGGACAAGTTGAACTTACAACATCCGGTTGCGGAACTTCAGAACAGGATGCATCAGGAAAATCGGGAAGCTGAGTGGCATCCGTGTGTTCGAGGTCCAGGAAACGCTCAGTGGCAACGAGTCAAGAGACTCTCTGATAATACCACAGAATGACCCTGTTGCGCACATACCGTCGTATACAATGGAAGTGGCGTGCCCTACGTGTGGAATCACCTATCTTGATAGAACCTCGATGCTGATACACATGTCTAAGGCCCACAAGTAAGACCCCAAGCGACCTTCCAACCAAAACATTGCATTTGATCGAAGCAGGGACGCCCAGAACGGTCTGCACATATGCAAACATTGCGACCAAGAGCTGTGCGATTGCTCAAGTTAAGGAAACATATCCAAGAGAAACGTTGCCCCGCACTGTTTCATCAAACCCCGCAGCCTCCTGAACAGGCGGACGTTCCACCAAAACCATTGGGAGCCACATCCGTGGCCCCAGGTGACGCAGCCACTGAACAAGCTGACCCATACATTCAGCGTCCTCATGTAGCTGAAGCAGTCTGCAAGACAACGCTGCATTTCATCTACATGATCGACAAGTGCTCACCCCCCACTGCGCTATTTGTCATCAATGGATTGCAGGTCACTATACATCTAGATTGATCATCACTCCTGCAGGCCATCATTCAACTGCTCAATGGAGCAGGGATGATGCAAGGCCAGTAAAGCTCGTGAAGTGAAGCATGGTGTTGGACTATTACAGCAAGCATACGTCCTGCTGCTTGGCAGGGGTGACGCTTCAGCCAGAATGCGGTGAATGGGGCTTGGGGAATGAGCTGAGAGCAGAACACAAAAATCTTGACTGATCAGATGAGTCTGACAGTAACAAAAATCTCAGGCGTTGCGCATGATTCTACTCCAGGTACTCACTGTGCTGCAGTAGCCACTGCAACTCTGAAGCACTGTGCCTTTTTAGGCCACTTGTACAGCACGTTGTACACTGGTACATAATTCCAACCTCTACAACTGACGGTAGTTTGGTAGTTGAGGAATCATTCATGGGCCATTCGTGGCATTGATTCCCACAGTGGATTTTGCGCACCAGATGCGCCGGCGCAAGGCCGCCGCCACTTAGCTGTACACAAGCCGACTCGGACTGGCTGTGCTCGAATGCGGTGGTAGTAGTAGTAGTAGTAGTAGTAGTGGTGGTAGTAGCAGCAGCAGCAGTAGTAGTAGTAGCAGCAGTAGGACAATGGTACTGGTTGTATTCTTATTGGCGGTAGTGGTGTTGGGGAAGAAGGCGGAGGAATCGTGGTGGTGCTACTAGTAATGGCCTGACGCAAACAGGGTAGGGTTTGTTCAGCTATTAAAGTTTGCGGCTGTTTCGGGTTAAACAGAGTCGGGGTTGTGTCGGGTTTAGGGGTTGGGGTTGTTTAGGGTTTAAGGTTTGGTTTTCGTTTAGGTCTGGGGTTTGGGTAGATTTGAAGTAAGTTTGCGGCAAAGGGCTTTAGATAGATAAGCGCTTGCGGTTTGGGGCTGCTTGGGATTTAGATTTGGGGTTGTTCGGGGGGGGTTGTTACTTTACGTTTGGGATTGACGAGCTTTTTCAGGGTGTCGGGGCTGCATAGGGATTAGGATTTGGGGTTGATTGGGGTTTCGGGTTGTTCAGGGTTTAGGGACTCTTCTCGGGTTAAGGGACTCTTCTCGGGTTTATGTTTTCCGGTTGCACGGTCAGGTCTGGGGTTGCTTAGGGCTCAGGATCTGGGTCTACTTTGGTTTGTAGGGTTAGGGTTTGTGGTTTAGGGTGCAAGTTTCTTTTTTGTGAGGATTAGGGTTTTGGGTATGTTAACGGCGGTTGAGGGTTCTGAAATTGGAGCTGTTTAGCGTACTGCTTGATACTCGGGAATACAGGAAAATCCCTATATAATCCCTATTTGATATGTTACCTTATTCCCTATACTAACCCGAAATCCTAAAAAGTAGTTGTTTGCATCGTGTTTTCCACTATCATCCCTTAATATGACCCCTACATAGTATATTCCCACATTTCCTACCAACCCCCAGTAAGTTAGGGATGGGGGATGTTTGGGGTTCAGAAATCGTAGCTGAGGGCTCTAGGTTGTCTATGACTTGTAGCGGGCGGTGAAGGGTTTAGGTTAGTCTACGATGTGTGGCTTGCTGTTCTTTAGGGTTTGAGGGCAGCTTGAAGTTATGTATACCAATATGGCAGCAACCACGAAGCCTCTGGGGAACAAGAAGCATCCAAAGCTTATGGTGATGGTAAAGCGCGCACTAATTTTGAAGAATTTGGTCCTGAGGGCTTTCTGCGCAATCGCTGCGATTGCCTTCCATTCAGCCTGTAGCGACAATAGCAATGTAAACGGGTGCTGGCATCGAGCGCGCTGAGCTCAGCACACATGCAAAGCAGCAGGTCTAGGGGTCAGCCCCAGCCGACTGTTGTCAATATCGAAAAGAAGCTCCTCAAGGCTTTTTTCCGAACACCTCTGTGGGGCGGCACAGATTCGCAGGTCCTGGCCCACCATCCATGAAGCGCCCAAAACAACTTTCGAACCATCTGGAAGGGCCTGAGTTGCAACTGCAGAAGCTGTATGTAGTTGCTTGTTGTCCTCGGTATGGAGCATGGCATGAAGCCCATCTGCAGCTAACATACGGTTTGATGGTGTCATGTTTTGGTGTCACTCTGCGAACGGTGGCCTATTTGAGACGAGCGATCCTATTCAGATCTCTTTTTGATTTTAAACGCAACTTGCAAAATCCGCCCGCCTGCCAACTCCAGCTAAAGCAGACGCCTGGGCCTTCATCACGGTGGCTTTGCTTGTTAGTCTGGAGAGTGGCATTGCCCAGCCGACTCACAAGCCCGTGTTGCAAGTCTCACAGCTTGGTGATGGGTGCAACAGCGCGGTTCGGGTCGTAGCTCAGCCAGGGCGTGCTATCCAAAATTATCAGCTTGCCCATGCACCACACGCACACTGAAAGAGAGCATGGGCACTGAAAAAGAGGATGCGCCGTGTACACTGGCGTTCGGAGATGTCATTGAAGCTACCCATCTTCAGGCAATGTGTTGTTTGGTGAAAGCTTTCCGGAAAAATATTGGGCATATGGAGTTCCTGAAAGCGTTGCAAAGGGTTTTTTCTCCCGCGGAGCTGGCTGTCTATATAGGATGGCTTGTTGTCTGACTGTTGAAATGATTTGATGTTTGATTGATGTGATGGTTTGCTGTTTGATTGACGGGGTGATGTGAATGCGATGATGTTATGAGGTTGCTGTGCAGTTCTCACGGGTATCGGATGGGATGTGAGGCTCATGGCATCTCATGGCCTGACGTGAGGTTTCCGTATAGGTTTCGTGAAGGTATCGTGAAAACATCTCTCAACGTCAGGTTTCCGCGAGGTTAGCTGTCAAATTTCGAAGACTTGTTGGGAAATCTTTACCGGGCTTCACTCGTAACAGTTCGGTAATTCCCGAAGCTGAATGGTCTTGCCAAACCCCAAAGCTGCTCAGCTGGGCCAAAATCCTCGTTGTCTGGGGACTGGGTCCAGGAGCGACCCAACACCATGTATTCGCAGTGTTGCTCTTATGGGGGTGTATTAAAGATTGTCCTGTCCAAGTGCTGTGCTCTCGTTCATTTCCATACAACCGTCTGTGCATGGTTGCATTGCTCAAAGTTCTGGGAGTATGAATTACCGGCGCTTGGCGCAGGAAAAGAAACACACTGTGGTGTTGCTAGCTGTGCGCGTGGTGAGGTTAGCAACGCCTGTGATCAATCTCACCGGAGGGAGCCGAATCATTCGGCGCTAGAGGGAGGGACTCGACACAGACGTAAGCTGTGATTCTGTTGGCTGTGACATTTGCGCGCCAATTCGTACCAGGTCCATGACTTGCAAAAGCATACAGTCGAGAAGATGACCCACACCCCCTAGAAATGGCGACGCGTACAACCAGCAAGAAGACATGGCGAAGCGGTTCTGCCGTGTGAGACTCCGAGACTCTTGGAGACGAGCTTTGTGGATCTTTTGCGGCACATTCCAAGAGAAATGAGCGTTTCTGGCTGCGGAACGGCCGAAAAGCGGGAGGTCGCGCATGGTCCCCGCAACGGGGCCAAAACTACCGCTTTTCGGGAAAAAAAATTAGGTTCGCACCGCGGTGGGCAAGATCTCAGGTCAACGGTGGCAGAATGTCGGCGACGCGCAAATACTGCAGTGCTGCCATGGGCGAAACCAAACAGATCCCCCAAACAGTATTCTCGGATTTTTGAGGCAACCGGCAGAGCACCGTAAATAGCTGGATTCTTTTGCACCCTCTTGTGGGACCGTTAGTCATGAAGTTGAATGGATTTTGTCATTTTGAGTGATCCTTTGGGTCAGGTCCTGGGTGCTTGGCGTTTGTGGCTCGAAAGGTGTAGCAAAGCCTGGCTGTGCAAGGCACGGTGGCACTTAGGGAGACCTGTAGCACCGCGACACCTGCCTCGCCCGCTTGCCGCTGTAGCGAATTAGGTATCGGCTCGGTGGCCACGAGACCTGCCACCGGCAAAGTTGCATTGAGTCTCTCGCAGGAGTAGCCGCTGCTGTTGACTTCGGTTTGGATTTGTCTTGAGAAAGAAGGCCTTTCAAACTTCAAAATGGCAAGGTGTTTGATGCATACCTGCGCATCCCATATGCAAATTACTAAGAATTAAACTATTGGATGAGCCTCAACGCCTGCCAGCCTCCAGGAGAGCACTGGAAACCGTCCCGTACCTTCGAACAAGCGAGATCATAAAAGTCTACAGAATGCGATGGCACAACTAGAAGATCGTCTTCAAAACTTATCAGTGATTCCAGAGCAAGGTTACATGACCTTCCCCAAGCCACCACCAGTAGCCAGCAACACCAAACACGTTCATCAAGGCCGCCGCTGAAATTTCCAGCATTCCCTGGAGGCAGCTTGCAGCAACAAGGCAATAATCAGCATGAAGATCATGCAGCATGCCTTGGACTCGCCAGCAATGCCTGCTTGCCTCATGCTCATGTCAGAGTGGACACATCTTCCAGATGGTACGTTTGCGTCACCTCGTCCCCTGTTGCAGTGGGTGGGTCAGCATGTATGCAGCGCAGATCTTTACAGAAGTCCTGTTTCAACTGAGCGTTGTTCAGTTGCTCATGAATCTCAGTCACGCGCGCATCCCGACAACAGGGCACAGTCCTCCAATACCTTCCGCAACTGCCTCTCAGCCTCAGGTCTTCTTGATTTGTGGTCTACAGCTGTTGCCCATGAACTGATTCGGTATGAGGGTTCTAGCCGCCGGGTACTCTGGTAGATGCATCCAGCCTCTGGCGGCAAGTACGTAAAGGTGGAAGCGGAGTCAAGCTGCGCCTTACCAAGCCTGGCAATACAAAACTGCATTCACAAAGTGAAGAAGCTTCCCAATACGTGCCTGGAAGCGATCGAGTGCCCGTTGAGCATCAGAGCTTCAACCTTTGACGGGCAAACAGTCCAGATTCGTCTATCAGGAGCAGAGCATAGCAAAGCTCCATCACTTCGCCTTGATGCTGTACTTGCCACTTGATCCACTCGTCAGCAGCGGTACCTCAAGCGCCAGCCAGCGCCAGCGGAGGGTTGATGGCTGGCTTGCCAGCAGTTGAGGGTTCGGCCCACAGTCTGCCAGCTCGAGTGGCCGCTTCTCCAATAACCAGGTCTCCGCCTGAAGCTCGACAAAGAATCCACGCTGTACATTTCTCGATCGAGGCCGGCCTTCAGAACCCAAGCTGAGCGAGAATGCCTCTCACAAGAAGACATGAGCAAAGAGAAGCAACCATTGCCGGAAGCCATAAGCTCCGCACTCGTTTTCTGATGCGGGAGCGCAGCCCCTCGCGGAATCAACAACTGAAGCAAGAATGGCTGATGAGTATGTGCCCTCCTGCTTCTGGAAGGCTTGCCATATCAATGTTGGCTTACCTGCTGAACCTTGACGAAGAGGATACACATGATCCAAGATATCCATGGCGTCCTGCCATCCGAGGAGCCGGGTGCCAGCCCCAGGATGCCGCTTTGCCGCTGGGCAGAGAAAAGCCCCGACTCCTCCACGAAGTGGGAAGAGCAAATGCGGTTGGGTTCATATCTGACAGTGTTGGCGTCACTTCAGGTTTCGTCGCTGACAGTCTGTCTTGGTGGCCTTGAGGGAGCATCCCAGAGTCGCAGTCAAGGGGTCAGAGCCTTCGGCAGACTGGCAGGACAACGTAGGCTAAGCAGAAAATGAGTCAAGTTCCCAGCTGCCATTCCAAGATACAAAGCGAAGGCTGTCCCGAAACCACCTCCTGGGGCGTGGCTTCACGCTAACTTCCGTAGCAACGACTAGATTGCTCTATCACTGAGCCATGTGCCCTTCAAGAGAGGATCCCTCGAGATATTTCTCACGGAAGACGCAGGAATCCTGCAGGCAAGCAGGGGACAATCACAGCACACGCGCTCTGTGGCAACGCTTCTCTATGCAGGATTTGAAACAAAGCGGGCTGCTTTGCGGATGTCCAATGATACCCATGATGCCCTTCCTTGTCACATTTGCCTGGACAGCTTGCCCCGCAGCGAATCCATTCGCCAGTACGGCTTCCAGACAGATTGAAAGGAGGATCCAGATGTTTGCCACAGGCAGAACACCCTGCACAGGTCAGTTCGGTCACCCAGCTGGCGGTGTCCACCTGGGGAAAAACTTGCAGCACTTCTTTCGCACTTGTCTTTCGCATTTCCTTCTTTGCCAAGGAGCGATCAATGAGGCACGCTGTGGCCTAAGCAGCGGCGTCAGCGGCGTGCAGTTTTATGACGGTGGAGCCGTGCAGCCTGCCTGGGGGATCCCAGGAGGACCTGTCAGAATCATTGCACAACGACATACGGTACATACGTGTGACAGAGATTCTCCCATTGCACCTCTGCAAAATAGACGCCCTCTCGGAAGCCACCTCGCAGCCTAGGCAGGATCTGGCAGGATTGTTCTCTGCATTCCGAGCCCTGCAGGTTGAGTAGAGCATAAGGGGCAGACTTAGCGTGCCAAGCACTGGGCCATCGTGACGAAGCCATTGCACAATTCTGTCACATCATTATTCTCTAAGTATGCAGGTTCTGGTCCTGACGTTCCCCCTGGGACAAAAGCGACAAGAATGAAGTGCTTTGAACTCAGCCTGCATCTTTCCACAGCATGACCTTTGCTCCCAGGAAGGCTTGCTGTGTAGGCACTCATGCTGCGGAGCCTTGCCATGACAAAGATCAATCGGCCGTTCAGCCAGAGACGCGCAAACGCTTCGCTTCTCTTTTACCATCTAAAACATGCCGCACGGGCAAATTCACACGCGTAATTGGGCAGGAGTGAAACTAACTAAAATGCTAGCGGGATGCAATTGCTTGCCCTACAAAAAGTTCTCGGCATCCTGGCTAGAAAGTTATCAGACCTTCGAGGCTTCTCGCGAGCCCCGAGCAGATATCCTGCAAGGTGTTACAGCTGCAGAATCCATCGCACTGTCTTCTTAGAACTGAAGCTGAAGGACACCTACACGGCAACTGTATCCTGGAAGTGCTCCGAGACAAGCTGCCGCTTGACTGGCGCCTAATGCGAACAATGCAGTTTCACAGCTATCGAAAAATGTCCAGACATGTCAAGACACTTGCACCCCTGAACTTGCTGAGATTTGGGCCCTGCAGAAATCTTCGACCTCATTGGACACCAGCAGTTGCCCTCACGTTGGACTGTCGTGAAGCCGCTTGAAAGATGGGGCTCCAGCTCTTCTCGCGTATCGTCTCCTTGATGAGACTGGCTCCTCCAGCATGCGCTGTGCTTGCGCAGCAGAGGCAGACATGTTCTCATCCCTGGGCATGGCCTCTGCCTCTTGCTTTCACGCTTCTTCTTTTGCAGCTCGCGCGCATGAGTGCGCATGAACCTTATCAATGCTGGATGAACAGAAGCTTTCCTCGCCCCATCCCAGAACAGAATGTTGACAGCCAGCTGGCAGCGGAACGCGAACAAGCGGCAGCATCAGCGACGCTTGAGTTAGGACCCCAGCAGATCAATCTGCTGAAGCTTGATTTCTGAGATATAGTTGTTGTGGATGCCAAACTGACCAGGACTTACAAAAGGTCTGAGCATATTAGCCGGAAACAGTTCTGTCTTGCAAACTTGCGCCTCTGTCATTGAGAGGTGCTCGGCCTTCTGAAGTAGTTTCAGAAAGACCTTTGGCTCCGAGGCGCTTCAGAATACATCAACCACTGTTGGCTGGTCCTGCCTCTGCAGCCTCATCAGTGAAGTAGTTATCCTGTGAACGGGTTCTCGACTTATCCAGTCTTAACAACTTGAAGTTCATCCTCGAAGCTCAGCTTCGTGATGAACTTGTTGGATAAAATGACCTGAGCATTTTTCAGGCCTAAACAGCGTCACAATTGACACATTCTTGGCGAGCTTGCCTCTGCTACGAATTCCATGGCATCGTCTCGTATGTTGTTGCCTTCAACGGATGACAAACTGACATAACATGCTTCACCTCTTCAAACCTGCCAAGGGTTCCTGGCTCAAGGATCAGGTGCGTCCAAGCCTGAGCAGTCCAGCTCCTGCAAGTGGGTGTTCAGCAACAAGGCCTGAGCACTTGAGCAGATCATATAATGACAGTAAATGCCCCTCCCTGCACACTGAAAAGAGCTGCCTCAAACAGGTGCTTCACTGCATCGTCACGCAGGCGGTTGACCTTAGTCTCAAGGTTATCACATGTTATCACTTCCTCGGACAACCAGCGAAGCTGGCGGGAGCGGGAACCTCTCAGACCATATGCAGCCTGAGCTGACCACACGGATGTCCAGCGAACGAAGGCGACAGTTCTTCCGCAGAGCCTGTGCATACCGCCAGAGGCCAAGGCTTCCCTACTTATGCAGCAATCCTTCGGCCACTGATGCATGTCAACTGCATTCACCATCACGTCCCATGCCAACATGGCTACAGTCACTTGCAACACTATGACGACGTTGCTGCCTTAGCGATTGCTTTGCCGCCAATGCTCGTAATGCCATTGGCACGCACACCTCAAGCTAGAGTAGCTGCAGATTACAGCAGGAACCTCGTGTGAGTCCAACAACGGCGAGCTCTCATCTGAGGCATCTGCTCAGCTTGGACACCTTGTTATAGTTGCACAAGGCCTGCGAGGCTGATGGACAGCACCTTTGTCACGGAAGGCTTCTGTTTGCCTTGGCTATGGCGATCGCTCCAGGATCTCCGATCTCGTTCAAGCCTGGAACAGCTTGTTACAACACTACTCAAGTCGAATGACTTCTTCAAAGCTCAGTCAGTCACCAAGATCTAAGTGTCTCAACGTCGGGCACTTCTCGACTGCACTCCCGATGGCAGCACCTCCATCCTGCACTGCTGCTCTGTCTGTGGCTTCGTAAAAGCAGGGAAAAGACTGGAGCATGAAGAACATACCTTCCAATTAAGACAACCCGGCTCCGGATGCCGTCCTTGAGGATGTGGTTGTCAAACAATCTCAACTCCTTTAAGGTGCGAGAGGAGGACACGAACCTCAGACCCAATAGTCACTTCAAACGTGCGTTTCTGCACCTTGCTTGCCCATGCCTAGATGGCCAACATGCTTTGAGGGCTTGGCTCCGCAATCGCCGCGGCGCCCGTATCCTGGTCTGCAGCACGTGCATATCTTCACATATCTTCACAAGTAAGGCGAAGCCAACATGTTTCAGCTCTGAACCACTCCAGCTATTGCTGAATATGAAGCTCAGAAATGAGGTTCAGCTGAAGAAACCAGTGCATAGGATCGGGCTTGGACTTGCTCCACATGTCAGGTGTTGCGGCTGCACGCCGCTCATTTCTTGACTCTATGACGTTTTTTCGTCCTCACTAGCATGCACGCTTCCTTTGAGATTCTCTAGACGTCAACCGATCCCTGAATCATGTTTCTGGGGGCCCTGCACCAATACCATTAGCATCCAGCGTCAGGACTTCGAGCACACCCTGCCGGGGAGTGGCAAAGATGCTTGAAGCATGTTCATGAGAGGCTCAAGTTACGTAGCTCCAGCAACTTGACTTGAACTGGCAATGCGCTACAAGATTCATGACAGTGAAGTCTGCTCTGCAACAATGTCAACCGACATTTTCAATGCTCGCACACAGGATCTGTCCCTGAAACTGCCGATCTCAAGATCAGGTGCCTGTTGAATCAGAGCTTCTGCAACAGCTCCCGCGCCGGCGTCGGACAAATTATTGTGCTGGAGGTTGAGGTCCACAAGAACTGCAGACGACACGGCTATGACGCAACCAAATCAGAGCTACGGGCCTCAAATTGCCAAGAAGCCGTTTATTGCAGACAAGGCTATATCATATCTAAAGGTTCTTCCAATGTGCAGACATCTGGGTGGGTGTAGCATTACACTGAATCTTGCAACATTTGCATGTGCAAGACATCCTGCGAGATAGACCGTCATGACTCGCTGCCTGATCTCGACACATCCAAATGAAACTCCTGGCCTCGATTCGTTGACAAGCCTTTGGCCAAGATGGCGGCTTCTTCTGGACCAAAACAGACATGCCTTGCAAGGCTGGTTGGATGTCCATCGAAACCAGCTGCAAGCATCCTGCCTGAAGTCCAACTTGGTAACATGACCTTCAGACCAGCGAGAAGAGCACATGGGATGGGGATTGTCAAAATTATCAAGAGGGCGATGTTATGTTGCGGACCCAAAAAGGGACCATGTTCTAACAACCCCCCATGGAGGCGATGCAAGTATAAACCGTCATCAGGATGCTGCCACGCAACTGTTTGTTGAAATGTCGTTGGAAAGCGCTAACAGGCCAGAGCGCGAGATGTTCGCCAGCGAGGCCTCATGCAGAAATACTTGTCGAAGCCGACTCTTGATGGTGGTTCTCATGGTCAAGCACTCCAGGCAGCCTCCTCAACATCTTCGTTGATGCGAACATTGAGGCGAACAACCTGGCAAAATACGGGTGCTTCGTGCAGAATGAACTGAGGATGCACGGACCTTCGGCGAGAACCCACGCACCAACTGCGGTTTGTCCTGTTGCAACCAGAAAGTCTAGGAAAGATTGATCACACGTGGGTGATCCCCCGTCCTTCTTTGGAAACAAGACAATCGGCATCGGTGGGCACCACTTACATGGCGCTTTAACGTTAACAACAGGCTTGGTTGCAGTAGGTTGAAGTAATAAGCATAGAGGTTGCATAGTACCCTTTGGTTTAGCACACCGTGCTGGGATCACAGGATAGCCATGACCTGTTAACCCTGAACCCTCGAAAATCCTCTGACTTTGAGCGCAAGCGGCCAGGCCAGACAAAAGGCAGCTAGCGCCCGGGACCACCCCGAACTCTGTTCGCAGTTCGCACATTCAACGAATGCATAGCAAACCTCAGACCCTTCAGAAGACAGGCGCAGGAGGCGGTTAAAGAGAAAAGAAGCTTTAAGTCTGGAAGCTTGCAGATTAAGCTTCTCTCAACAAAGACAGAGGTTATACAGATGGGGCCGTTCTGCGGATGGAGTGCTGTATCTGACTTACAGTATGAGGTGCTCCCGAGGTGCTCCCACTATCTGGCTTAAATGGATCTGCTGCTTGCCACAACGAGAAGCAAGTCCCTGTGAAAAACCTGCACGAGTTGAAAAAAGTCCCGACTTGTACCTTCATTGTCGCAATGCTGGACGTAGTTCAAGAATTCTCTCCCAGCTGGGCCGTTCTACAGGAATGAACCAGATCAAGCTTCCATCACTGGCTGGACGCGCGTAGGAAATCGCCATAATAGTTTACTGGATAGAGCGTGCCAAGCAGTGAGCTTCAGACATGTCCTCCACCGCTTAAGCCAGAGTTGGCTTCCCCACGGGCCCATCACGGAGCCTACGGTCCTGGAAGTCAAGATGGTGCATCACAGTTTTGGCGTTTTGGCGTGGGCGCGGAATTTTCTTCTGCCGGCTTCCGAAAAACGGCCAAACAAAGGTTCTTCCAGATTTTCTGCGTCTGCTTCACAAAATGCCAATACTTTCGTGTTGCTGCATTCACCTTCTTGATTGCCCATCGAGCCTGAGTCCATGAGCACTTTTCTTGCTATGGACTCAATCCACTGCGCAAAGTCTTGTTCCTCTACATCACTGAACACCTCAGAGCAGATGCGCGGTTCATCAGCAACACGTTTTTCCGGGAGTCGTATGCAACCTGTGCTCCATCTGCTCGCGTGTTGTCTTCATGTACGATGTACGGACCGCCAGGTGACTGGCCAAGCAGGCTTGCAGGGGTGATACCCTAACTTTGTACACCACATTACACCACGTTACACCGCGTATCACGGGCTGGGCCTTAAGCGAGGCATGCGAGTAGAACCAGCCTCTGGTGCCAGTGACTGCCAGTGCTTGGGCACAGGCTGGGAGGACAGCGGCGAGGTTGCTCTCGACGTGTGCAGTGAGGCCTAGCATTCTTGCTGTGTGCTTTGTAGCTTTTCTGCTGGCTTGATCGAGGAGAGGACCGGCAGGAGGTTCAGAGGATTTAGGCTGCCAGCAACTTCATCCTGAAGACCACATCGCAATCACAATCATCATCCGAGTATGGTGATTTTGCGATCATTTGCGTCCTCCAGAAGCTGCAAGAAGAGTGCTTCGTTGGGCGACGCCTTCTCGTGAATTCAGAACCCAGACAAAGGAGCTCTTGTGCATCCAGGCTCTTTCAGGTGAAGGCATTTCAAAATGCGCTCTTGCCTCGTTGGAGAGGCCCTCCGCCCTGCTGACCTGCGGCCGTGCAGCAAGGCGGTGCAACGAAGAAGACGTGCCTAAGATAGCTTGCATACCAGGTTACCTCGAAAGATCCAGGGGAGGAGCTTGCTGCCCTTGTTGCATTTGAGCCTTTGTGAACTGGTTTGCTAAACTTCCCATGCATCGGCTAAACGGCTCCACCGCAAACTCCGCATTTGTAAGGACATGGCTCACAGTCTGCATGCCGCCTCAAGGCAGAATTTATGGGTAGCAGCTTGAGCAAGTCAGTGAGGCTTCCACACCACTGGAAAAGCAACAAGTCCAGCATGTGGGCTGGCATTCGCTGACCAAGCCACGCAAGTCAGCACAAGTCAGATGCCTCCCTTTCAAGCAAAAACTTCAAGTACCATCCAGTACAACGTTACAAGCCTGAACACGGCGTGTGCGCCCGGGACGGCGTCAGCAAGTTCCTGCCAGCATGGGCCAGAAGAGCAGCTGTCTATTTGCTGCATTGGGCAACCTATACATCTGTGCACTAATCCGCTAGCCAAGGCCTGACAGGGCGGAACATCCTCCAAGTGGCTCGAACACGTTTGGCTTTTTCTTCGGGGGGACCTCCCAGCATATCCTCCCGCGAAGTAGAAACCCCGACTCTTCTCCGCATCGCGAAACAAATCCCAATCCTGTCCAAACGGCCCCAGCCAGGCACCACCAACAAGATCTCGCTCATCCACGGAACACGCGTTTTTGCAGGATGCACTGAGCATGATAAGCCTCCTCGAACTCATGGTCCAGGATCCTGTCATTGCTACTGTTACGCCTCAGTCTTGACACCCAAATACTTCAGAGCTGTATGGAAAATATGTGTATATATCTATATATGGACCACCCGCCACCCATCACCTGCCACCCATATTCCCCGACATATATATATATATATAGATACACATATATATATATATGTGTATATTGTTTTATCCGCAAGGCGTGCATTTTGCTTTTTCCGGATGGTGCTGGCCACCACAACGCGGGACCACTTGCCAGCAGGGAGCGGTCATAGATCTTAAGGTCACTGATGCAGATTCCATGATCACGTGGTGCGTCTAGCTTTGGCATCTGTAGTTTCTATTCTTTTGACGAGAAACCGAATCGGGGCTCGGATAAGAAACGGAAACCGAAGGATCTTCTCATCCACCGGCCCTGACCCCACACACACACACACACACACACACACACACCCGGCCAAACAAGGCTGTCAAGGCAGAATGTAATTTGTCGAGATTCATATGGGGTCTCTCAATGCTGGGTTTATGCTGCTACGAGATCTAAGGCTGGATGACGGCTTGATAAGGTTTGCCTCGTCTTTAACCTTCTGGTCCATCAGCATCAGTCCAATGCCCCAACACCGTACAACACAGTAGTTCAGACTCGCTAGAGCCCCTGGCCGCTGCCTCAGATTTCTCAATTTCGATCGATTGCAGACTGGAAAAGATCTGCGGCCCTCTCAGAGGATCTTGGGAGGACAAGTCTCTTGCGAAGAGTGTTTGCACTTATCATTCGCAAACCTTACGGGCGTCGTGGCGCCACTACCAGCATCTTCAGCATGGTTCGGGCTCCATTTCTCAACCCCAAGACTTTCTTTCAGATGTTCATCGATTGCTGCTTCTCCTTCCCGCTGCTTTGCTTTCAGCAGCTTGTAAGCGTTTATCAGGCAGGGCTCAGCATACGGGGATGCTGCTGAAAGCAAAGACAATAAGCGAAAGCGAACATCAAACTACTGCATGTTGGAGAACTTGAGAGAAATTGTACAACATGCAGCTTTGGCAGGTCGGGTGTTGCTGCATTGATTGCCTAAACGGGTAGCTGCCCAGTGCTTCCCGCACACGCACGCCGCTTTGTGACCCATGAAGCGTCTGCGCTGGATTTCCTTATCCAAAAAGATTCACCGTGTCAAACTGCTCTCAAGGCACATGTCTCAAGGCGTCGCTCCCGAATTGTTTAACGGAACGTCAATTGTCTTAGATTTTCAAGAGTTTTCCTTCTTTGGCCCTCAAAATTGCAGCACCTAACAAAGCAGCTCCTGGAGCTGGCTTTGTTCTGGGACTGCGCTGCCCTGAAAGCAAACACGATTCATTTCTTGTGCTCCTCTCTTGTCTTGAGTCTTGAGGCATGGGCGGAAGAATCACAGGAGTCTCCCGGAGCATCTGCTGAATGTCCTAAAGCAAATGTGCTGAGATTCTTAAGGAAGCATGATTGTTTACTTTCACATCTTACAGCTGCTGAAAACCGCAGCTGTCGCTCGCCTGCTCGGCTGCAGCTTCAGCTCGGCCTTGCTCCTTGTCAGCTCAAGGCAGAAAGCAGAACCGACCACATACAATCCCCATGGTCCCCTTTTGGAGACCTCCAGAGCCTCTTGGACAACTTCGTCATCCGTATCAGGCTCCTTGAAGCTTGCTCGTCAAACTATGAACGCTGTCCGAGATGTTCAAGCGCGGTGGCCTCAATCCGATCCTGATCTGAACCTTACGCTGGAGCCATCATGCCATCCAGTGCGTTAACAAGCCGAGCCCACGACGCGCAGTTGACAACTGCCCTGTGTTGGCCATTGCTGATGTGCTTCGCGGGTTCAGCCTCTGCGAGAAGCATTGAGCACGACCTCGCCTGCTTCCCACGCCATCTGCAACCCCACCCCAAGTCGTTCATCATCGCTTCGAGCATAGACCACGCTCGAGATCTGCCACCCTGCAGGATGTTCATGATGCAAGACATGAAGATTCGGCCGGCGCCTCTCCCTCAGCCTCTCCAACATCAACAGGCGAAGGAACCTGAAACACTCCATCATCAAGTCTGGTCCAGTCTGGACAGATGTACACTACCCGGTACCCGCCTCCGATCGTGGAAACCCTCCCCATTCGCTCTCCTGACATGAGTCACCAATGGCACTCCAATGGGGGGATGGGAAGCTGAGACACCAAACTCAAAAATAGATGGGCCCGAATCGACGTCTGTCAATCAAGAACTCTCCTACTTGAAAAGAAGTTGTCAGGCCAGGCGTGCTTCCTTGTTCGAGTACCGCGTTTGACTTTCTGTAACTGTTAGGGTCAAAGACGGGTAGCAACTGAGCCAATCGGAGCTACTGTTGTTGGCACACGAGTTCACAATACTTCAGCGGGTGTGCTGCTACTCTTATTTTTCTCCGGCTTGTAGATGCCTCGTCATCGTCAACCAGCCGCTCGGCTGCGCCTGTCTCACATATGGCGAGGAATTCTTCATGTCCTGTCACCCCTGCCTGCGCATTTGGCGGCTTCAAGTTGCTGCCCCAGAAGCCCTATGACCTTATGCATGTTCAGAAGATTCGAGGCGCAACCAGGAAGAACAGAACAGGGTCTGCCTCAGCAGCATCCATCTCGCGCTCCTCCTCGCCGGTGTAAGCTTTTGCGAGGAAACAACATACGCAAAGTGGAGAGAAACAACCCCCTGCTTCGTGCCAGATCAGAGGGTAGAGCGATGATTGAAAAAACAAGTTGTGCATCCTTCTCGTTCCACGGCAACTCAACGCCAAGTCGCCTGCTTGCATCGTGCCTGGCAAAACTTAAGAATTGTCGCTGAGTCTCGAGAGTGTTTCAGAGCTCTTGTGCTGTTCATCATGTCACTGATGGACTGCAGTACATGCTGTCCATATCCTCATAAGGAAACTCTCTTTTCTTTCAAGCCAATGGGCATGGCTTGGCAGTGGAAGCGTGCTGCAAGGCTTTGTTGCAGCTTCTAAGGCACACTGTACAAGATACTGCCCTGCATGCCAACGGACACGTGGACGACATCTATCAGCTCACTGTTCCAGTATCCATTCCTTGCAGCACGAGTTGTAGGCATGGTAGAAAAAAGCCTCTCAAGCAACCCTGCCCAGGACCTCGAACTTCTTCCCTCTGGCGTGGAGATACTCCACGCCCTCCACTTCTTCAAGGAGGAACCATGGCCTCGCTCACGCTGTCACCGCATCCCATGCATCCCACACTTCTGCAGGCATACTTGTAGAGAGACAACTGATATCTGAGTTCTCCGCAGACCATGAGGCTCGCCAAAGTCAAGGCCCGCAGAGCCACCGACAACCCCCAGGCATAAGGCCTTGGTAGTTTGAAAGAGTCCAGTTTCGCGAGCCCGTCCAGATTCCGCATTGGCATGGAGTTGTAGCTTTCAAGAACTACTCTTGACTGGTTCTTCTCAATGCAGCGAAGTAGCCGCTATGGAGTCCACATCTCCTCCAATGTCCACCGAGGCCCTGATTCAGGATTTCACACAATGAAATACAAGCAGCAGAAGTCGTCGATGATTCTTCCTGGATCGATTGACTGAGTCTGGGGTCTATGAATAATTGCCCCCTGCCTGAGGATGTCAAGAGGGCCACGGTGGTGCTTCAACAGGAAGAGCACCACAGCTGCGGTTCGCATAGCCTGCTGAAACCCGCCCCTGGGTCCAACCCTCCCGAAAGCCTAAAACTTTGAGGCCCAAACATCAGACCAGAGCCCATGCATTTTGCTGGATCCATCATCCCCAGCTCCAATGCCATCAGCCTCACAGTTCGGAACATCTGCGACATTCTGCGATGTATGTCGCCACGTCTCAGCGCTGGGCTGGGGGGCATGGCTGCGGGCCACAAAGGAGCTCGAGCCTCAAAGAACCAGACTGCCCTTCTTGGTATTCTTTTCCGACAGAAAGTGCCCTGGCCTATGGGGCGGCATCTTCCGGAAGCGTTCGCCCCACTCGTGATAGTCCTGCACCCACTCAGCGAAGTCCACACAAAGTTGCAGGCCTATGCATCTGACTGTTTGCCTCCAGCTCGTCGACCTTCTGCAGGTGTGCCTTGACGATTGCTGCGCTTCCAAGTCTCGGGAGGTTTCAGGTCAAGTCAACACTGCCTCTGTGGCATCGTCGCTCACACTGCTGTTTCGCAGCCTCGACAAGGCCTCATGGATGACCTCGCGGTGAGACCCACCAGAAATCATGAAAAATCCCATTTGTTGACTGAGTATGCATGTATGTTCATAAAGTCTGCTGGCCACTGCCCAACCCAAATGATTCCGCCCTCAGTTACAACTACCCGGCAAGTCTCATGCAAATTCTTAGCAGGCTTCTGACCTGGATTGGGATGGCAGGTTGCAAGAATATGAACCCAAGCTGAGGAAGAACTCGGACTAACGCAATCCACACAATGTGGCATGAACAGGCTTTCACTTTGTTCACTTTGAGCCAAGTCGCCTTATTGCGGTCGCCGTTTTCCACGATCAACCACCGTGCACCCTGCCCAGGAAGGCCAAGAACTGCTGTTGGACATCAAAGTTTCGCAGAACCAATGAAACTCAAGCCTCTGCCCTTGCTGCAGAAAATTGATTAGAAAGCGCGGGAGCTGCACATCTTAAGTACCCAGCAAGTATTATCCAGGGCCGATTGGTGGGCAAATCTGGCGTCGGCTGGTTTGGAGTCCCAAAGCCGAATTGCTCACTCCACCAAATGTGGCAGCGAAACGATGAGCGATGTTTACGCGATTCGGCTTGGGGCGAAAACGGTAAAATTCGAGTTTTTATGTTGTTGAATTGGATTGCGGGCCGTGAACCCGAAAGTACGAAAATCTGCGACGAGGAATAACATTTTGATGCATTTTGAAGAATACATTAAAGTTTGCGAAAATCTATCAATTTTCGCGGAAATCTTCATTGTTTTCGAAACGCTCGAAACACTACAAACTGTTTAGGAGTCTAGGCGACAAAGGCAGCCCAAACACATCACATGAAAGTCGCGCTCGCTCATTTGCTGCGTCAAGTTTCCGCATCTCAGAGGAGAGAGCTGCAAGGGAGGCCGAGACAGTCTAAGTCACAACTAGATGCTGCATGTAAAGTGTGCGTGCCGATTTGCAGATTTTCGCGAAAAAAAACAAAAATCCAAAACTGACTGCATTTCGCTTGTTCGCGTGGTTTCGTCCGAAACGAAAAAATCCAAAAATGCATCGGCCGAGTCTCTGCACCAGTTTACTGTGTTTCGTAAAATTATCGAGAAATTTGAAGAAAAAAAACATCAAATTTCGCAAGAAGTGTCTGAGTTGCGCAGAAATCCTCAGATTTCCACAAAAATCTCAGATTTTCACAGATATCGTCAGATTTCCGCAAAAATCGTCAGACTTCACCAAAAACAATCAGATTTTCGCAAAAACATTGCGAGAATTCGCGAGCATGGTTCTATTGAAAAAACCGCGGATTTCCACAAATTCGCAAATCTTAATAGTTGCCTGCAAAAATCTCTTTAGAAAAATCGTCTAGTTGTCGCACGAAATTTCTAGATTTTCACAAGACTCGGAAAGTGTCCGCAAGCTGCTAGCTAGATTTTCGCAAAGGCCCTCAAACGTTCTACTGGGTTCGTCGGGATTAGAATAGGATTAGTGCTCCATCCAGACAGGTGCTTTGCAATAACTTGCATGTTTTCCCAGGTTTTTGCAGCCCGTGGCCTAAACAGGTTTTGGAGGCCCTACCCTCATTGTACATTTCGGGGCCCTGGAAATGTAGAATCACCCCAGCTGGAAATGTACAA